>JBBBWG010015891.1:0-16431 GCA_037176905.1 Azolla pinnata
GGAGTGGTTGGTGTGGTTAATCACTTTTACTCCATTCTCCCCTGTCTAAATTTCTCTCTACTATTGTTCGTCATTAGTATAGATATGTAATACTTAATTAGGAGTAATTCTGTAAGCTAGCTTAATCTCGTGAGGGACGTGCAATGGAAGCTTTGAGCTTGCATTTAAGAGAGAGTGAGAGGATGTCAGTGAGAGAGGATGAATTACTGGAAGGAAATCAAGCAATGAATTATGAAAAGCAAGGGAATGATTAGTCGGTGCGATTAAGGTTACGCATGCAAGAAGGTATCTTCAATCGAGTAACAAAAACTCATGGAGTGCAAGACAGTCTTGAGAGGAACTTGCAAGGGTTTTGTGTCGTAACGTGAAGATTCTCTCGTAAATGGAGCAAAGAAGTTGATGTACTGCCTAGATTCTGGAATAGATGAAGCTAATGCACCATCGATTTGGAGTACACAAGACCCAATTGACTCGCCTCGCATTAACTACAAGACTAATTCATCAAGGAGATGCTACGACCGAAGTGTTAATCGTAGTGATTCACGTGATTACATGCATGTTGCACCCCCGATATATCTTGTTAGGGCTTATCCTCGATTCCTCTTCTTCATCGACAATATAGAAGCAAATACGAATACCGATGAGGTAAGGTTGTTCTTTAACTTGTTACGAACAAGGCCGAGCAATCCTTGTTACATAGATTTGCGCATCCGAGTCTCGTAAGACAAAACTAGACCCTTGATTTCACCACCGAGGCAAACTGCGGAATCGATCAACGTCTCTACATTTCGTAACCAGGCACAAAATGCCACGCAGAAAAACAAGGGCTTATTCCCCCAGATGCAAAAGCATATGGAATCATCCCCGAAAACAAGCCGAGGAATCGGACATTGACCGGACACGCGCAAATCGCTAAACCCTAAGCCCTAAAATCCTGAACCCTAAACATGCGGAATTCGACAGAATGGCCCTGGATTAATACAGATACCCACACTTGTATGTATTGTATGCATGGATATGTATCCCATTTTACTTAACAAACAATTTGACTGTTTTCTTCAGCTTGGATTTTTGGGTTTCATTTTGCACATTTTGCAGATTTTGCACAAATTTGCACAATTTGCAGATTTTGCACAATTTGCACATTTTTCACAATTTGCACATTTTTGCAGACATTTTCTCCCACAATGTGAAATTTGCACCAGAGCTTCATTCACTCTGTTTTGCCATGCTTGCAAAGCCTGCTCTCCAAGAGGCCTTCCACAGAGCGAATCAGTCCCTTCTGCAGGGCGGGCGAGTCTCGGTAAGCGCTGTTTACGACCTTTTACAGCTCTGCACCATCGAGAGAAACTTGGTGGTTGGGAAGGATGTGTATTCCCTCATCATTTTGCCATGTGGGTTTGGATCCGATGCATTTCTCGCTGCCCATTCTATTCGGATGTTTGCCTTATGCGGAAGCTTACCGGAAGCTGATCGCGCCTTTGAACAGGTGAAGCAGCCCAGCGTGTACACATGGAATGCCATCATTTGGGCTCATGTGAATTCTGGAGATAGTGATAAAGCCATGGCCTTGTATCATCGGCTCAAAGCTTCTGGATCGGCGCTAGATGCCCACATCTTTGTATCCGTGCTCAAGGGATGCTCTGATGGTTCCTCTTTGCTGATTGTCTATGCCCATCTTATTGAAGCTGGCCTCGAATTGAACGTGCATTTGTGCACTACCCTTTGTTATCTGCTGTCAAGTTTTGGCAACTGTGAGGAAGCTTTAAGCGTGTTCGACAAATCCGCCGACAAGGGCATAACCTTGTATAATGCTGTGATCAAAGGATGTACGCATCTTGGTCTCAGCAATAAAGCCCTGCAAATTTTTAACCAAATGAATATCGAAGGCACGCAGCCAAACCATGTTACTTTTGTTTGTGTACTTAAGACCTGTTCAGCCTCGGAGTCTCTTGTTCAAGGTAAGATTTTCCATTGTCAAATTCTCACCCTTGGATTTGAGAAGAATGTGACCGTCGGAAACACGTTAATAAACATGTATGCCAATTGCTCCAGTGTTGACGATGCATATAGAGTCTTCATGCTCTCGGAGAAGAAGGACGTAACAACATGGAATGCTATGATTTCTGGCTATGTCCACCACGGTCATAGAGTAGAGGCGCTCCATGTTTTCTGTTCGATGCAGTATGTTGCCGTAGGCCCGAATGAGATCACCTTCTGTTGTATGGTTAAAGCATGTGTTTTCCATTCTGAGATGGGGCAGGTCATACATGGTCATATCATCGAAAGTAGTCTAGAGGGAAATATGTACGTCGCAAGTACTCTCATCAACATGTATGCGAATTGTGGCAGTGTGAAGGATGCACTCGTTGTATTCTCCACAATCCCTAAACCTAATTTGGTCGCGTGGAGTGCCATCATTGCATGTTATGCCCAAAATGAGTGCAGTGAATGGGCGCTTCACTCTTTCCTTGAGATGCGACAGGAAGGTTTGGAACCCAACCAAGTGGTATTTTCGAGCATCTTAAAAGCTTGCTCGGATCTAGCCATCTTGGATCTTGGCAAACTCATACACATGCAAATTATCGAAAGCGACTGCATTTTCAATGCTTTCATAGCAAGTGCTCTTATCGATATGTATGCCAAGTCAAGTAGCTCCCAGCAAGAAGCCGTTAATGTATTTGATAGATTTTCCAGTGCTAATAATATCATAACATGGAGTGCGATGATCGCAGGGCATGCTCAACTAGGACAAAATATGGAGGCCCTTCGTCTCTACAATGAAATGAGAGATGATGGTTTGGAACCGAACGAAATAACATTCTTAACCATCTTGAATTTGTGCTCAAGCATGACTGACCTTGCCCAAGGCATGCTAACCCATGTGCATGTTATTGAGGCAGGGCATGAATGTGATACTCCAGTTAACAATTCTCTTGTTGATATGTACGCCAATTGTGGGAGCTTAAGAGATGCACATAAAGTTCTGGAGGGGTCTTACGAGCAAAATGTGGTCACGTGGAATGCATTGCTAGCTGGTTGTGCAAAGCACTCGGACTATAAAACAGCGCTTAAATGCTTGGAAGCTATGAAACTCAGGAATCTGAGGCCAAATGATGTTACCTTTGTGACGATCCTCTCACTATGCAATCACATGGGGCTCATGTATGAAGGCTATTGCCAATTCAGGACATTACAAGACTTTGATATATTGCCCACATATGAGCACTACACTTGCATCATCGACCTCTTTGGTCGGGCAGGCTTCTTCAGTGAGGCTGAAAATATGCTGAACACCATGCCTTTCTTGCCGACCGTAGTCACTCTTATCTCTTTGTTAAGCCATTGTAAAACATATGGAAATGACGACTTGGCAACCTATTGCTATGATAACCTCATTTCCATGGACGCAGGCATTGGATTCTATGCATTGAATGTACTCCGCTTTGACGGATTGGAATGTGGAGACGTTTTGGAGGATTTCCAAATTATGTGCGAGAAACCAGGCGTAACATGCAGAGAATCCAATCATAATCAAAGTTGGATAGCCTAGAGCTTTGGGCATTGGTTCTGGATCCAAACTTTTTTTTATATCCAAAAGTTTCATTGTGGTATTGCAGAGGTATATATATGCCTTCAGCTGAGGGAGATATCCTTAATACAAGCACACTTCCATGAACTTATCAACCTTCGCGGGTGGTTCAAGCCAGAGCGACCACCAGTCTTCAAGCTCCAAGAAGCTGTCTATTTAATTACCAGCGAGGCGAGTCTTGCAATAATACTTAAATATGTAGACTCTTTACACAAGTATTGGATTCTAATCAATGTTAATTTGATTTCTTTGATGCGTAGATCCTGCATCTTCGACTCTGAGCTCAATTGAAACAAATATCCTCATCATTCTTAAAGGAGTCTTTTGATTTGATGGAAAAGAGGCCTTCACCAGAAGAAGAGCAACTCCTAATATCAATTCCTGTGGAACAAGTAAACAATGATTCATTGAAACGTGTGGCAATCATCGGCAGTGCACAAGGAGCATATCTTTTGTGATCTTGAGCAGCCTCAAAGAGTACTGTGGACTCATAGTTGGCCATGCCTACAAAGGAGGAAATAGCTTGGAAAGTGCATCATCAGAATCGCGGGAGGCAAATTGAAAGAATCCCTCTTCCCAAAAGGAATGAATATATGATCTATATGTTTGTCAATCAGGAGTATGAAGAACCATTTTGAAACTACAGAAGCTTGCATCTTTACCCATTTTTGGATCAAAATTAAATGAACATGTAAAGGTTTGCACGCATTAATTCCTTTTACCTACATAAGCACTTGTAGATTAAATGGTATATACCAGATACACTTGTGTTTTATCAGGTCAAAATCAGCCATATCCATTTGGAATTGGAGTCTTTTCTTCGCATTGGTTCAATTCATGCCTGTTCGATGTTGAGCGATTTGAAGCATGCAATGGCAACTATCTTTGCATATCATGCGAAAGCTTTGAAATGTGTGAGATGGTGGCTCGAGGCCAAGTGTTTGATAACGTTAACACAGGAAAAGTTTGACGGCAAGTCGAAGCTTGAAGCTTGTCGATATAAAAAAGTCGGATGGAAGAGTTGGTTGTAAAGCAGATGATGTCCACAGGTAACTTGAGAGGGAGGAGAAGTTGTTGGCCTCAGCAAAAGAAGCAGCAAGATGCTTTCTTGAGATTTGGATAATGGAGCAAACCCGAGGATACAGTCTTCGGAAGATCCAAGAGAGGTAGCTGCCCAAGAAGAAACAAAGGAGGATCAGTTGAAATCAAAGCTGCATATATACATACATTGCAGCAATGGGGAGAACTATTCCTTTTTTTTGCTGGGAGGTAAGGTGCAAATCAATCAAAGGCAAAAGGTGCAGGAAAAAGAGTGAAAGGTGTGCAGATTGTTCCATGAGATGGGGGAGATACACACACTGCAAGCAAGAAAGGGAGGAAGGACAAAGTACACACATGAGTTAAGGATGAATCAGTCAAGGATTCCATTTGATCAGAATGGATTAAGAAGCCCATTTTTGTATCCAAGACAAGTACTACACAGGTTTTTGGAGTCCAAATCGAGTTCAAATCGAGCTCAAATCGAGCTCAAATTGAGCCCAAATCGAGCTCAAATCAAGCTCAAATGGAGCTCGAATGGAGCACAAATGGAGCTCAACTCAAGCTCAACTCAAGCTCAAATGGAGCCCAAATGGAACCCAATTGAATTGGCTATGAGTCCGATTGCTACGGTTTTTGGAGCCCAACTGCAGCCCAATTGGCTCTGTATCGATGCTATAGGTTTTGGAGCCCAATTAGTTATGAATTGATGCTAGGTTGTTGAAGCCCGAATGGAGCCCAATTGGGTTCTGAATCAAAGCATCGTAGATCGTGTGCCGAAAGGTGATGGATGATACACGTGGACTCGAAATTGATAATCTGTTAAGTATGCTGACAGAAGACGACAACAGCTTAACAACCAAACAACAGGATGGATTGCTCGAGGAAGCTCGTCGCAAAAGTGATGGAACGCGTAGAGGAACGAACGGTGACACCTAGAAAGCTAGATTGCATCTACTGCTAATGGGCTCTGTGACAAGGGAAAATTTGTCAACTGCATGCTGACTGTGGTTCAACGAGACAAATATCTGCACAACAACAAAACTTAGCTACATAATCTTTTTGCGCAGATAAAGATATCGAATGCTCGACGCGTTTACAGGATCGATGCTGATTGGCTCCTTTTCTTCTTGCATTGATGCCAATCCAACTTCCAGCTTGAACAACACTTGTCAGATCGGTCCAGTCACACAAAATCCGCGATTCGTTCTTAGCTTCAGTAAACCCTTTGTCAGGTTTAGGGAATTGCTGTTGGCGTAGGTGGTCCTTCTTGCAACAATTCCACAGGATTTGTCTGGTAACAATGCGGTTGCTACCATGTGCTTCATAGAATCGTGCCGTTAGAGAGATGGGCACAGAGATAGATATGCACACACACACACAAACACAAAAGCCATACGTGCGATGATCGAAACAGTATGGTGCGCATAAACAGAGCAAGGAACTGGAGTAGGTCCAGAACCTTGGGCTTTGGATCAGTGAAAGGCTGTGTTCCAACTGTTGCTGCTGCTATTGATGCTACTACTACTACTACTACTACTAATGAGGCTGATTGATCTGCTATGTGTGTTGTCGCTACACCAACTTGTGAGAGTTCATTGTGAAGAAAAAGAAAAAAGGGGATTAAGCTCGTCTGCCCACCGACGCCTTCCCGCATTGGCGCTGTCGAATCGATCGGGGAAAAACTAGCACAGCTCAATCCACGCTCTTGATCTAGTTAGGCCTGGCTTCCTTCAGCGCGATCATCGGGTCTCTGGTATCATAGCGATTCCCCGCGATCCGATTCGATCAGATCGTGTCGGATCCGATTCCCATTCCTCTCTCGGGCGTTCTCCCCCGCGCCAGCTGATGTTGATTCGGCGCGAATCAGAACACTATAATCCTCTCTGTCTCTCTCTCTCTCTCTCTCTTCTCGGCGGCTTCTGCTGCTGCTCTGCATCGATGCTGGGCGTAACGGCTCGAAACAATGATAGCCCCCCAACCCTTCCCCCCGCCGCAGGAAAACTGCAACGGGATTCAGGACGAGGAGCAGAGCGAGAGGCCCATGTTTTTGTAATCGATCGATGCACCGAAGCCCCCGACCGACGGACCGGCTCACTACTACTGTGCCACTCATTTACTCTTGTATTGTATTGGATTGGATTGTATTGCAATTGAGTTTTTCTCCAAGACAAAAGAGCTTGTGGAAGCAATGTTTTGTTGAGGTGGGAGTGAGTGGTGGTCAGTTCCAAAGGAGAACAAAGAGAGTGTGAACGCGCAGTTAAAGAGAAAGAAGCCCCAAACTACAACAACAGCAGCTTTCCATCTTCTTCTTCTTTCTTTCTTTCTTCTTTCTTTCTTCTATATATGCATATATATACTAGACACACAGTCCCCCCCTTCTTCCTCTTCCCCTTTCCTCTTCTTCCCCTTTCTGCTCTCTGCTCTCCTCTGCTCTGTGAGCTATAGGTCTAATGGCGTCGCGGGGAGCGAAGCTCGGCTGCCTCTTCCTCGCCCTGGCTGTCGCCGCCATAGCTGCAGCCGCCGTGCCTTCGTCTTCAACTTCTTCGTACATTGTCCACATTGCGCACTCCGCCATGCCGGCCACGTTCTCCTCGCACCTGCAATGGTACGCCTCCGCGCTGGCCCAAGCCAAAGGCCAGGCGCAGGTGGAAGAAGCAGAAGCGGCGGAAGGAGAAGCGGAAGAAGCGGAAGCAGAAACGGAAGAAGCGGAAGAAGCGGAAGCAGAAGCAGCAACGTTCCTGTACACCTACTCCAACGTCTTCCATGGCTTCGCGGCGGAGCTGACGGCGGAGGAGGCGAGGGCGCTGGAGCGGGCAGAGGGGGTGCTGCGCGTCGCGGAGGACGGCGCGTGGGCGCAGCTGCACACGACGAGGACGCCGCAGTTCCTGGGGCTGGAGCCGCGGCGCGGGCTGCTGCGCAGCTCCGAAATGGGGGAGCAAGTCATCGTCGGGGTCATCGACTCGGGGATCTGGCCGGAGAGGGGGAGCTTCGGCGACGCGGGGCTGGGCGCGGTGCCGGCCAAGTGGAAGGGGAGCTGCGAGTCGACGCGCGATTTCGCGGGCGCGAGGCTTTGCAACCGGAAGCTGATCGGGGCGAGGTCGTTCTACAAGGGCTACGAGTCGGCGGTGGGGAGCGTGAACTCGACGGCGGAGTATCGGTCGCCGAGGGACAGCCAGGGCCACGGGACGCACACGTCGTCGACCGCGGCGGGGGCCTACGTCCGGGGAGCGAATCTGCTGGGCGCCGCCTGGGGCACCGCGCGCGGAATCGCGCCCCGCGCCCGCATCGCCGTGTACAAGGTCTGCTGGGCCGGGGGCTGCTTCAACTCCGACATCTTGGCCGCGTTCGACCAGGCCGTCGCCGACGGCGTCGACGTCCTCTCCCTCTCCGTCGGCGGCGGCGTTCTCCCGTACTACCTCGACCCCATCGCGATCGGCAGCTTCGGAGCCATGGAGAAGGGCATCCTCGTGTCCAGCTCCGCGGGCAACGCCGGCCCCACGCCCGCGTCCGTCGCCAACGTCGCGCCCTGGATGCTCACCGTCGGCGCCAGCACGCTGGACCGCGACTTCCCCGCGTTCGTCCGGCTCGGCAACGGCCGCTCGTACAAGGGCATCTCGCTGTACGACGGGAAGGAGCTCGTCGACCAGGTGCGCATCCGCGATCCCCTCTCGGTTTCATCGCCGGATCTCCTCCATACATACATTAAGCTCGCTCGATCCCTCACCATCATCATTGTTGTTGTTGTGGTTGTTGTCGTCGTTGTCGTCGTCGTTGTCGTTGTTGGCAAGTGGGTCGATCGATGGGTTGTTTCGTAGCTTCGATCCATCGAGCAAAACCCAAACGAACGACTGTGTTGTTTGTCGGTCGTTGTAATGCAAGTGGGTCGATCGACCGATCGACGGGTTGCTTCGTCGCTTCGATCCATCGAGCAAAACCCGAACGAACGACTGTGTTGTTTGTCGTTTGTTGTAATGCAAGTGGATCGATCGATCGATCGACGGGTTGCTTCGTCGCTTCGATCCATCGAGCAAAACCCAAACGAACGACTGTGCTGTTTGTCGTTTGTTGTAATGCAAGTGGATCGATCGACCGATCGACGGGTTGCTTCGTCGCTTCGATCCATCGAGCAAAACCCAAACGAACGACTGTGTTGTTTGTCGTTTGTTGTAATGCAAGTGGATCGATCGACCGAACGCATCGCATCGCATCGCATCGATTCGATCCGATCCGATTGGGGCGACATTTAACCAACCGGCCTTGACCGACGCGTTGCGCAGCCGTTTGTTTACGCGGGCGACGCCGGCTTGCCCGGCACGAACGGGTCGGCGAGCCTGTGCACGGCGGACGCGCTGGACCCGCGGCGCGTCGCGGGCAAGGTCGTGCTGTGCGACCGCGGAGTGAGCGCGCGCGCCGCGAAGGGCATGGCGGTGAGGAAGGCGGGCGGCGCGGCGATGGTGCTGGCGAACGCGGAGGCGAACGGGGAGGAGCTGATCGCCGACAGCCACGTGCTGCCGGCGGCGCTCGTGGGCTACAAGGCGGGGGTCGCAATCAAGAAGTACCTGTCATTGTCGTCATTATCGTCGTCGTCGTCGTCGGGCGGAGGATCGGGATCGGGATTGGCGGCAACGGTGAGCTTGGCCTTCTCGGGCACGGTCCTCGGTGTGAAACCGTCGCCCGTGATGGCGGCGTTCTCGTCGCGCGGCCCGAACCCCGCGAACCCCGAGATCCTGAAGCCCGACGTGACGGCGCCCGGCGTGAACATCCTGGCGGCGTGGACCGACAAGGCGGGCCCCACGGAGCTCCCCGGCGACGGCCGCGTCGTGCCGTTCAACATCATGTCGGGCACGTCGATGTCGTGCCCGCACGCGAGCGGCGCCGCGGCGCTGCTGCGCGGCGCGCGCCCGCACTGGAGCCCCGCCGCCGTCAAGTCGGCGCTCATGACCACGGCCTACACGCGCGACAGCAGCGGCAACGCGCTCCTCGACGGCTCCGACGCCTCGCTCGCCTCCACGCCCTTCGCCGAGGGCTCGGGCCACGTCGACCCCGCTCGTGCTCTCGATCCCGGCCTCGTCTACGACCTCGCGCCCCAGGACTACGTCGACTTCCTCTGCGCCCTCAACTACTCCGCCGCCATGCTCGCCAGCCTCACCAAGGAGAAGTACACGTGCTCTCGCTCCCCCCCCGCCGCCGCTTCCGACCTCAACTACCCGTCCTTCTCCTTCGTGTTCCGACAAGGCGCCGATGGCGTTGCCGCCGCCTCCGCCTCCTCCGCTTCGGAGGGGAAGAAGAGGTTCGTGTCCACGCTCACGCGCACCGTCACCAACGTCGGCCCCCCCTCCTCGGCCTACGCCGTGAAGCTCGAGCCCCCGAGCGGCGTGACGCTGCGCGCGCAGCCGTCCACGCTGTCCTTCTCCCGCGCCCTCGAGCGCAAGAGCTACACCCTCACCTGCGAGGCGGGCGCGCTCGAGAGCCTCAGCCCCGGCGAGAGCCGCTCGGTGTTCGGGAGCGTCACTTGGCTGAACGAGGCCCACACGGTGCGAAGCCCCGTCGCGTTCACTTGGCAGAACTAGGCAGGCGGCGGCGGCGGCGATTGGCGATGGCGACGGCATCGACGGCGACATCAACAGCATCTACGACATTGCCGGCGACGGCGGCGACGGCGACGGCAACGACGACGACGACGACGACGACATTGACGGCGACGGCGACGACGACGACGACGACGACAACGACATTGACGGCGACGGCGGCGGCGACGACGACGACAGCGACATCAACAATGACATCGACGATCATGGCGATGTCGACGTCGGCACCGACCCGTAACCCTAATCCCTAAAAACCCTAATGCTGGCGGCCCGATCGAATAAACGCAAACGGGCCCGCCGGCATACTGCTTGCTAAGACACACACACATCATCATCACCATCATCACCATCATCACCATCATCTTCATCATCATCATCTTCATCATCACATTCGTGGGCAGCTGATGAATGGAAGGAGGAATCGAGAAAGAAGACTATCGCTCCCCGACCAATACCAGACATGTCTCGACGAAAACTTCTGAAATTTGTTTCATATTTCTATGCTTCTTCCCACGGGGCACGCATGTTGGTGATCGTAACCTTGTACTCTTGTTCTTCTTCTTTTGCTAGTGTTTTTTCAGATCGATCGTCCATGGTGGTGATGCCAATGCCAAGCCGTGTATTCCTTTGCTCTTGGGCAATCTATCTATCTATCTATCTATCTATATGCTTGTCATGTTTTGGATGGCCATCTTCTTGGATCGCCATGCTTTGTGCATCGATCAGATCCATCGATCAGAAATGCTCGTAAACTCGATCAGAAATGCTCGTAAACTTGAAGCCTGCAATTATGGGCACGAAATCAATCGGCGCATTCGAAATTTGAGCTTGTCGATAGGACAAACCAAGCTTCTTGCGGGTGATCTGGTTGTCGGTGGCGGAGCGTTAGCAGCGAAGAGGGCGAGATGTTTGATTTGCACACAAAGGCAGAGGTCTCGAGGAGTTCGAACTCTGGAGAATTATTATCGTCGGGGCCTAACTAAAATGGCCATTTCCGAAACAGTTCTAGCTCATAGAATAGAAGCAGAGCCCAGACAACCCGGTCACTGTCGCCGACTGAAGATGGATCTCTAGATTTGGATCTGGATCTGGATTCTGGCGGTGCTAGCCATATCAGTAGCACGTGATCGTTTCCCAGACATCTACTGATGAATAGTCCTGATTCAGGTCACCGATGTTGCGAGAAGTGCCTCTGTGTAATGTTATGGCCAGGGCACTCACCAACCTGCCCGTTGCGAGTGTCGGTCGTACCCACACATGACGACGGATGGATCGATCGATTCCGATGATTCGATCGCCATTTTTTTCTCCCTGAACCGCCGATATGGGCTCTACCTGATTCATCAGATTGGCCCTAAGAGCTCCGTGGATCTCCGCACTCCAAATTCAATGCTTAAAGGGCCAGCTTTTTGAGATGAGCTAGCTACCAAAAGGGTGCAAGTTGTCAAGTGAGTCCAATGTGTATGTTTGTATGTAGTTGGGCTTTCTTTCTTTCTTTCTTTCTTTCTTTCTTCACTGAATTCCCCCCAATAGCACAAAATGCAAAGGAAAAGGGCATTTGGCAAGTGACTTTCTTTCTTTCTTCACTGAATTCCCCCCAATAGCACAAAATGCAAAAGAAAAGGGCATTTGGCAAGTGACAAGTTACAAAGAGAACAAGAACATTTGGATCATTAATGAGGTGGGTAGAGCCCCCTTTATTGTAAGGTGATGGGGTTGGTGTGTGTGTGTGTGTGTGTGTATGTATATAAGTGGACCCCAAAGTGTTGAGCCTATGAGTGAGACAGAGGAGTCCAAAAGAAAACCATGGTAAGAGGAAATGATTTGTTGTTTTTTTCATAGAAGAAAAACCATGGTTAGAAAGACAAAGAAGAAGAAGAAGGAAAACCGTCGTCATATTCGGGGGCATCGATGCTAAGAATGTTGCTTATTCTACACTCTCTGCTAGTACTGATTCTGTGGGGGGGGGGGGGCCCAAGATGGCACACAAACATGTTTTTTGTATACATTCTGTTTTTAACTAATGTAGAATCTTATACTTTGGAAAAAACGAATGAACAGACGACCATTTCTGATCCGAGGATGTCTGATCGAAAGACAAAGAGCAGTAATCGGATCAGGACGGAACGCAACGCAACGAGGTTGGCACTGTCGTTCTGGACGCGCATTCATTCATTCATTCATTCATTCATTCATACAATGCGCTCCGATGCTGCTATACACACACATACACACATACATGCATACGCGTATGCATCATCGATGCTTATCTTTTGTGCTCAATATTGCTTTCCCAACGGTCTGTTGCTTAGATATTTTGAGGAGATTGTAAAAGAAAATATCCCTTTTTCGCTCGAGGTTTAAAAGAACAAACAGCCAAGAAGATTGCCGTCTTTGGCTTAACAAGCTATGTATGTGTCTCATATCAAGGTTTTAATTTTTACGTAGAATGCCCAAATATAGTTTTTTGCCCACATTAAGAATTGGATTCATGACCTCACGTGGAAAAGTCTGATTTTCGTACTCTAGAAAACTATTGTATAGGATTGGAAATTCTTTGGAACATTGTAGAATTCTTTGTTGGAGTGTTTGGAGACACTTAATTCATGCATCTACAGATTATGTATAAAGTGCTTCAGACCTTCTCAGTTTCTTTGTAATGGAGTCAATATCAAGCATCCATCTGTGAATCTAGTCACTGTATCTCCGTTGTCCATGGTCTGATGCTTGCAATCTTGTCACTCGGTTCTGCCGTAATTTCCGGTTGGTGTGTCTAGGGTGTATATAAACTTCCTTAAGCATTCCCATAGAAGAGTAATTTAGTAAGCAATCCGACAATTCAAAGGGCTCGATTTTATTTCAGGAGTCTTTAAAAAGGCCCTGAGATGAACTCCTCTTCCTTAACCCGCTCGAGCTTTTTCTGGCAGTGCATAAATTGAACAAGGAATTCGCCAGCTGAAGCTGGCTTGAACTTGAGCTGAATTTTTTTCGAACCCACATTATCGAACCGATTTTGACGATCGAGAACATGGTTTCTCTCTCTCACCTTCAATCACTAACCATGAACTAGAAAATGGTGCAAACCTCACACATCCATACGTGTGAGGTTTGCACCATTTTCTAGTTCATGGTTATTGAGGGTTTCTTGATATACGTCGGTATCGATACGAGTCTTGACTCTGATCTTGACTTAAGGAAATCTGTTTATTGTGAACTTAAAGGTCGAGGTCCGGTCCAACTAAGCGTCTTTCAAATGTGTATTTTTTTTCTTGCATTTCTCACTGGAATCTTTTTACATTGATCCTTGAAAATTCTCCCTCCTCTTCTTTACCCACGAATAGAGGGTTTGTGCTCGCTCTTTGTTGCTTCATTTTATGCTTCCAACCAGAAGCAACAAACTCAAAGTGAAAACTGCAAGTAAGAAGGGTGATTTCGGAATCAAAGTTTGTCATGCTCGCATATGTATTAGGGGAGGGATATGTTGGAAGGGTGAACAAGATACAATGGTGAGAAGTGCCAAAAAGAGGGATTTTTAGGATTGTAAGAGCAGTAGAAAGAGGAGGAACTTGTGGTAAAGCTGATGGCCTTAACATGTCAAGCCATACAACTGGGCAATGTTGAAAAGGAATTCACCACCAACTCATGTCAGCACCGACATGTGGATTGAATGTGGATGATAAGCTGTAGCACTCTTATCACATGTGCATACTAGAATATGTGCGAATTCGTGAGGGTGGATGTAAAAATGGTTCACGATGTATTGATTACATTTTTTTGATCTTTTATTGATTAATTTTACAGTCATTGTGCTGCTAATTATATTGATATTTGAGTGAATGGTTATCTAATGAATCAATACTCTTCTGTAGGCAGGTTGTACCATTGAAGTGGTATAATTGGATTCCATCTCTTGGTGGCCGTTCTGTATGGCCTATTTTGGACAGAATAGATGCAACGACCGGTCTTGCCCTTCAGACAGAGTTAACTTTCTTCATTTGTTTCGGTTAATAGATAGATAAAAGCATAAATTATCTACTGTGGAAAGTTTTGACTGGAGTGAAATCATGGTCGAAGTGAGGAGGGTGGAACTGTGGATAAAGATGTATCATCCTTATTCGGAGAAGGAAAGGCATATGAGTATATGGTTTGGGACTAATGGAGCAGAACCTCCACTATAGATCAGAGAAGAAATAGTTCCTCTAGGAAAATCTCAAAACCAAGTCACATTGATGGCACATTAGGCTGGTGGATGGATATGTCATATTTTGGTGTGTTCTCTTATTTAGTCATTCACTTCTCGGTTTCGTTAGTTCCTAATGGAAGCTCTACATTATTGAATTCCGCTTTATGAAAATGATCAGCTTGGCCGGAAAGTTCCATATGATGGGAAGATATATGGAGCTTCAAAAAATGTTAGAGCATTGATTACCTTGGGAACACCCCATGTTTGCACGGTGTGTTCCACCATCCACCTCTTTGATAAGTTTCTCTTTTTTATGAATCTTGCTAAAAAGTGATAAAATAATGGCAGGACAAGCTTACTAAAAGGAATATGGACTTTGTAAACAAGAACTACCCAGGTATAGTTGAGAGAAACCAAGGAGTGGATTATGTCTATATTTCAAGTAAGTCTTCTCAAGGAGAAGCATGATTCGGGGGTCTTTTGAAGGTAACAATGTTTAATTGTAATTAATATCACGATTGTCATTTCTGAAGTGTATAGTTCACACCTTTTTTGAATCCACAGAATTTTGCTTGCAAATCTATGAGCTCTATTGTGGAAGAGGTGATGTTTGGGGAGATGGGGTCATTCCCATAAATTGTGCAATAGCCTTGGATGGGGTTCATACCACAATCCTTGAAGGTTTTGAATATCTACTTATTAGGATGTACTAATGATGAGCATTATTTGATAAAGATTTGAGATAATAAAATGGTTTAAGGGTGATTAACCTTACCAATTACCCTTGAGCAAAGGACTAAAGATTAATCTAAAATATTACATGTTTTATACCATAAGTAATTACCTTGGATATATCTCGAAAGTTAACAGGTACAAATCCGTTGACCAGAGAGCCTAATCTCTCCAAGAGAGTTTTCATAACGTTTCAAGGTGTCGTTTCCAAAGGATGTAGCTAGTCCCCTTTATATAAGGTTAAACTTCCAGGGCTCCCTGACTACTAGATGTGTTCACACTAGTCTAGTGATTATATGGGTTTGTCCCAATCCTAGGATAACTAGTTTCCTGCTATCATACCCATAAACCATTCAACTTAGCCTTACACATTGGTTCGTAACATTACACCTATAACATATTTTCCCGCTCCAAAACATTGCACTCTTACAATGATAAATTAAAGTAAGTGAAGTTAGTTTTTAAAATGGTCTCTTTCTCCTAAGTGACATCACAAATAGATTGATTTAACCATTTAATTTTAAATTTTAGAATTTGTTTGGATTTCAAAATTTTAATCCAATAATCGAGAATCTTTTCTAGTGAATGAGGCTTACAAGCTAAATCCTCACGAACTACCAGATCTTTAATAGTGATCATATTGTCATCAGAACATAGAAGTTTTTTCAAACAACGAACGTGGAACACTTGGTGGATATCTACACGAGATAATAGGCAGATAAACCAATATGCTTTATGACTAAATTTCATCACATATCGTTTATCTTTAGTTGGAGTACATTCACTCTAGAGACTTAACCAATCCATGTTCCTTGTATTTGGTAGTGATTGTGAAAACGATTTATACTAGTCAGTACGTATTTTTGTTTCTTGTTTTTGCTAGTCCTTCTAGGCCGAGAAGGTTTCCCAAAGAGAATTGGTCGTTCTCCGCAGGACAAACTTCTTGGGAGTGAGCTGAAGCTTGATTTGCATCTATAATCATCATCTACATCCTTTATTTTCACTGACGCGGGGATATTGCGTATCAAATTTATGTGACCTTTGCTGACTGTGAGGTGTTTGAGGTTGGTCCTGTCAGCATCGGGACAAGAAAAGAATAACAATTATAAGACTAGAATGTTGAGATATATTATAAAGAAAGAATATTACAGTTTCTCTGAGACTGGAAGAAGAAGAAGAAGAAACAATAGGGAGTTGGGATAATAATGTAAGCTAGATGGCTAGGGACTGGTGTTGAACCGGAATGAGTTGAGAGGAGTGATAGCCCTGAATTTATAGGATGGGCATGGGGGTAG
>JBBBWG010015902.1:0-16428 GCA_037176905.1 Azolla pinnata
TATATGCTTACACATCTGATTATTCATCTGTATATGTACATGTATGATGCAGATGGAAAGAAGACGGGTAGGCGGCGGGTGGGGTCACAGACTGACGGAGGAGCAGTTGATGAGCAAGAACATTTGGTGAACTTTTTGGAAAATTCAAATTTTTTCGTCGCTGAGAGACACCCTAAATTTTGACTATTTTCCTTGCGTCGCTCAGCGACGCATTTCAGCATAGATACGTCGCTAATTTTGGCAGCGTTGCTCAGCGACGCAATTAGCGATGGTCAATAACAGCAACACATAGCGACGCTTGTTTTTGCAGAATATTTGCGTCGCTAACAGTGACGTCCATCTGGAGGCATCATTTAGCGACGCTTTCTAATGTAGAAACGTCGCTAATTTTTACGACCGTCGCTCAGCGACGCAAGTAGCGATGGACAACCGCAGCGTCGCATAGCCACACTTCTTTTTGCAAAATTTGCGCGTCGCTAAAAGTGACGTCTATTTGGACACATCGTACAGCGACGTTTTCCAATGTAGAAACGTCGCAAAATTTTGACAGCGTCGCTTTGCGATGCATTATAATGGCGTCGCTATGCGACGCAGTTTCTGCAGAAATTGTGCGTCGCTAACTGCCTTTGTTCTAGTGATAGCCATTTTCATATTTGAGTTGTCCAAGTCATTTTAAGGCTTCCTCCTACGAAGGGCTTCTTGTTTCATTTTAGAAAATAAGATTCTGTAAAGTGAGTTGTGTCAATAACATTTACAATAATTAGTGAACTCTACGAGGTTGGTAAGGCACCAAGCATTATATCCACTTTTATTGCTTCATCCAATGTGTTTAATGTTGTTGTTGCCCCATCACATGTAACATGATATTTGTTGATCATCCCCTTTTATTTCTAAGGTCACAAAGTGTCTGAACGAAAGGACTTTTGTAAAATCTATCTTATAGTTAATAATGATCTTTAAGTGCAGCATCCCAAATTTCTTTAAATGATTCTTAGTGCTTTATTAAATTAACTTGTCTATCTATCTATTGTATAATAATTTCAATCTTGGCTATAACTAGATCACACATTTTCCAAGTTCTACGAATGACATTTTGTCTATTCTTTTAATAATTCCAATTAGGTTCATTTTTATTGAGATAAGTTCCATCTTTACCTTCCACATCCTGTAATTGTTTTCGGTCTCCACGACATTCCTTTCCATGGATGTAGAAATTGTCGCAGGTGTTGATGACGTTCTCATAGCCATTTCTTTGGATCTTTTTGATCAACTTGTAAAAGATGTTAAACGATAGACAAGACACTAGGATGAATAGTTATGCAGAGATATGCTTTGACACCATGTAGATTTTTTGGAAAATGAAATTTAATACAAATTAAGATACAACTAATGTCTTCTATTCCATGGCTTTGTATAGAGATTACATGGTTGAGAAGTTGGTTACAACTTGAAAATAAGATCATATTGATCTTCTTAGGAATTTGCAACTACTTAATTGTTTCTCATAGTTTTATTTATCTATTTATTTAGATATGATTGCTTACCTTATTATTATTATTATTAAGCATTTTACTGCCCGTTGGCAAGCCCGTGTGATGTGGTGGCAAAGGTGTGCATAGAAGCTAATGAAGGCACGGTACATCTGTGGAGTTGTGGCGGTGGTAGATCTCAAAGCCTTAGCCTTGATCTCATGAAACATTGTCGTGATCAAATGGGACTTGCGCGACTTGCGCATGGCGAGGCTATGGTGGCAGCAATAGACAATGAAATACTTGTCGTACTCCGACTATGGCGTAAGCAATGTTCGGTGACATGAACATGGAACGAACATGCACAATGGGAATTACGGCGGATCCCACACCCCAACACATTCAAGAACCTAACGCACGCCTCATTGTCAGCCACCTCGTGGTGGGAAAGCACGCCCAACATGATGCCACATGCGAATGTCATGACCTAGACAATATTACAATTGCATCTCGTAACGTCAGACATAACCTAGGAGAAGAAAGAAAAATAAAAGAAAAGAGAGGAAAAGAACAAGGGCATGATGTGGAATTTCAAAAACTCGAGGGCGGATTGAAGAAATTGATAATGCACACATTAAGGAAGCTAAGCCAACATGGAGCATTGAAATGTATACACAATAGGAGATAGACATGATGATAGAGTTAGGGAGTTCCGACAGATAGGAGCTAGCTGGATATTTTGGACAAGTTTTAATCGAGAGAGTTTTGGTAATTTTGCCAAAAAAAAATTTGTATCACAAGGAATGTGGGTTCAGACGTGCGGATCATTGTCCCACAAACGTGCCAATATTATCCAGAGATTGTACATTAGTATATCTGCATATACATTGTGCTTATATTGTAAACATATATAAGTATATTGTGTACATATATACATGTTACTATATAATGTGTTAGAGTGTCTGTATCTATGTGTGAAAGGCCAAAAGAGTATGAGACTCTTCACATCTCATTGTACTAATGGTTATATACCTATGATGGGGTCATGAATTAAAAAAGTTATTTTCCCTCTAACTTCCTCTCTCTCTCTCTCTCTCTCTCTCTCTCTCTCTCGCTTACATTCCATCTCTCACCCTCTCTCACGTTCAACCCCCTTGGGCGGGGGATGGTGTTCAACAGACTCATTTGATTTGAAACTTTATTTTTGGAATTTCTGAAGCAAAACTATATACATGTACAATTTTCAGAATGAAATTTTTCCATAATTTTGCTTGTATAGTTTTCAAAATTAACTTTTTTTGCAAGTTTTGTATTTTGACTTGTTATAATTATGTAATGTCTTTGTAAAATATACCTTGGATAGTGAACTATGACAATGTTCACTAGTTATGTGATCATGTAATGACAAGACTGTAACAAATTCAAACAAATCTTCACTTGTTATATGTCAAAATCCATTGCAAGAATCTACATCTGTAAAAGTTGTTTAAAGTGTTACAGGCATAGTAGATTGCAAAACTAAACTTTTCGTGCGTTACATGTAATATTAGATTGCAAGAATGAACTTTTTCAGAACGATAGTTTGTTATGTGATTATGTAGTTATCAATAGATTGCAAGAATCATCGGCAATGTTTATGGAATGGTTAGATTTAATCACTAACATTGAGAAAGAAAAATATGGTGAAGTCATTAACATATGTTGGATTAGTTTTGATGAAAGTCTTCTATCCATCCTTTTCTACAGGCATAACCTTAGGAACCAATTTATAAGGTTGCTTTTATTGGTTTAAGGGTAGAATAAGTGGGAAACCGATTATCTTAATACTCGAACAAATTCATATGGTTATTGGAAAAATGTGAACACAACTAGTGGTAAAGGAGCCTTAGAAATCTAACTTATATAAAGGGGACATGTTACCTCCTTTCATGTCGGCATTTTGAGGAAAACTCTCTTAGTAAGACTAGACTTTTTGTAACCGAATTCGTATCTATTTCAAATGTAATCATCTATGGTATGGGACATAAATAATGTTTTGGATTCGTCCTCAATCCTTTGCTTGAGGGTGGTTGTTGTACCTTAAACCATTATATTCTCTTAAAATTTTCTCTCTAATATTGCTTATTATTAGTAGATCCCTTAGATTATAAGTGGACGTGTAACACACTAGAGAAAGTATATAGATTGTATAAACAATAGATTTTCTAAACACAGGGTCGAAGAGATGCAAAAAGATGTGGTTGATAGTTCTCTACAAAAAGTTTTGATGCATGCTAAAAGGTTACTCAAAAGGGTATAAATTCTAAAAGGTGCGTGCTTTTGTTTAAGAGAGAAGAATTAGATCTTTTCATTGTGATGATATAACATTGTTATTGGCTGAAAGCACATCATTACATTGTTGGACATGAAAGTCACTATGACATTGTTCATCATTGGACCGACCGACCATTGACAGATTTGGAGGTAATTCTCATTTGAATCAACTAACCATTGACAGATTTGTAGGCAGTTTTGAAATTCAATGGTTAGTCAATCTATGCGCTATTTACGATTCCTCGCCAAAAAATAAAGCTAAAAGTTGCAAGCAATACATGTCGCAGTTGCGACAAAGGTTTTAACGGTCATCGTTGCCTCGAAACTTGTAGGACAGCCCTAGACCGTCCTCTCTTTTGATGAACACGCAGCCCCTACGCCTATGGTATATAGTCTACAAATAGAGGTGAAACAATACCACAATGGTTCTAGGAGTTAAGATGAGCTTTAGTGGGGTTTACATGATAGTAGTCGACCCGTGGAACATATCCTTCTTCCTAGCTTAGTATAAGAGCCTTTATCTGAGGCCCAAATTCCTCTTGGATTTGAAGTCCATATACAACTTTGTTCCCATTTATCTCACATTTCCGGGTTGTGAACATGTCATGTTCCAATGAAAGAGCGAATGTAAGTAAGTCATTATTGGATGGACACAGTGGAAGAAGTCAAAGAAAATTAGATTATTCATCGACATGGACCACAATGCCGAGAATCCACGCTCTTGCCAAATGCTCCCAAACAAAAAATCCTCTACATAATTGAGAGCGCTAGTAGCTACCCAACATCATCCCTATAGACATGAACAACTTCCCTTTTTCCTAATGAGAAAACAAGGTAAATGCAAATCCAATTTGACACATGTGGTTATTCAAAGTCTAGAATAATTGGTGTGTCACCTTTGCTCCATCCAAACCAAGAACACGACCTTGGTCCGGCAAAAGCCCATGAGGAGAACCTTTAATCATTTAACCCCTTCAACATCATATAGAAAGAATATGATCCCATCGTTGGGGAACAATTGTATGAAGACATTCATGAAAATCGATACACAAGATTTTGCGAAATGTAAAAGGTGTGGAGCTGGTGATGGAGCCAATTCTATGGTGTACAAAAGGGCATGGGTCCCAATTTATATGCATATGCATATATACATATCTAGATGGGGGGCCATTTGCGAGCTGGAGCTCGAAGGGTGAGATCAGGGGTTACCTATTGAGGCTTTTCAAAACACCCAAAGGCTGATATGATTGGACTTGTTCGATGCGCTGCGCTTCATCGTCAGCTTTGTCTGGCCCCATCCACATTCCGACGATGAGGAAACATTGATGTGTGTCTATGTCCATGTATATTATATGTTGTGTACCATGGAAAACTCAAGGGGACTAGCTTGAGGGCATTGGACTGTATATAAGAGTGAGAATGCCAGCTCACATTCCATTTCCTCTCCCACAACCCATTTAGATTTTGTATTGTTTGTGTTTCTGTTTTTTCTTTTTTTTTCTTTTTCTGGGCCTTCCTTCATTTGCAGTCTCCCAGAAGGTGGAAAAAGATCTTTGCATGAATCCCCATTTAACCACTGTTGAGTGTTAGCTGTCAGCACAAACACATACTCAGCTCATCGGACAGCAAAAAACAGCCAACACCCAATTTTGTGTAATGGGGAAAGACTCTGGCAATCTGCTGACAATCGTAGGGAGGTATGAAATTGGAAGAGTCCTTGGTGAAGGCTCCTTTGCCACAGTCCGGCTTGGGAGAAATGTGGAAACTGGCCAAGATGTTGCAATCAAGATTCTATACAAGGAGAAGGTCTTCAGAGAGCAACTTGTTGAAAGGGTACGTATGTCTGTATGTATAGATGCATGTATGCATGCATGTGTATTTGTGTATGTATGCCTGTAGGTATGTATCCATGTATATGTATATGTATGTTTGTATGTGTGCGTATTTACGTATGTTATGCGCCTATGATGACCTCCTACATATTTTGCGACTCTTATGGAGCTATGCAATACCCATATCATGCATGTGATTGTTATGCATTTGCAGTATTAACATCCGTGATGTGTGTGACTCGTATGCCATGATATTAATATGTACAATGAGTGTGGTTCTTACACAATGGTTCTATAAGCATATATGGTGTTTCATGGTTATTACATATTGGTCGTGTCAAGATCTGTCGCTTTGGAATGGCTGTATTAACATCTGCTTACAGTGTTTATGGTTCCTTTTGCAGCGATATATACATGATATATGTGATTTCCTATGCAATAGTTTGTCAAGTTTCAATCTATATCAATGGGTAGCTAGATACTTAAATAAATCAAAATCGTTTGCAGTTCGTCACATGGCAATGTTTCCAACTTAAGAGAGTTAATGTGCAAATGGTGAAACCCAAGTGAAGTTCTTTTCTCATTCTTATGCTTGTGGGTATCACATTTTAACAGATCAAAAGAGAGATATCTACAATGAAGCTTGTAAGACATCCAAATATTGTGCAATTATATGAGGTGATAATCCAGCACAAATTTCCTATTTTGTATGGAATAAATCAGTCATTGTTTTTTACAGCTGTAATGTTTAATCCTGCCATTGTTTCGGCAAAAGATAATGGCGAGCAAATCGAAGATATATCTTGTGCTTGAGTATGTGAACGGCGGCGAGCTTTTCAGTAAGATTGTGAGTGTTCCTTCAATTCAAACTAGCAGAAAGTTACAAAAGAAGAAGAAAAACAAATTATAAACTAGTCTTCTTCTTTTTACTTTTTCATGGATATAAACCACAGGCATCCAAAGGGAGGCTCAAGGAGGATGAAGCAAGGAAATACTTTCAACAGCTTATTAGTGCTGTGAGCTTTTGCCATAGTAAAGGTGTATGCCATAGAGACTTAAAGGTAGAAGAAAATGTGTCAAGCTATGTTTGCTTTCTTTAAACCAGTTTTGAGGCCTTCTATTTGCAAATGAGCCAGGGGTTGGAATCTTAAAATTGTCACCATTGGAGCATACTCAACATTTGTCATGACAAATTCATCATGTGAACATAACTATACTGGATCGCTATTTCATTTTTCTTGCCCTATTGGGCTTTAGGGGGCACTCACAAACATTATTAAATCCTTCCCAATTCACGGCTTCCAAATTCTTAGACATTTAACCATACAGTGTAGATACTGACCGTCTACAATCCTAAGGTCTACCACCTAAACTCTTAAACTCAATAAGCTAAACATTGAAACTCTAGAAACCCAATACATTAAATGGTCAAAATCATAACCGTGCATCTTATTTGAAAGTTGATGTTGTTATCCATCCTGACGTACATCCGTTTGTCTCTTATTTGCAACAGCCTGAAAACCTACTCCTGGATAGCAATGGAAACTTGAAGGTTTCTGACTTCGGACTGAGTGCCCTTCCTCAACAATTGAGAGTAAGTACTGGAGTTTACATCTAGATTGGAGTGTACATCTAGATATAAGTGAGCATCCTTATTTCTCAACACTCGTTGCTTGAAAGAAAAGTGTTTGTAAACAGTCGAGCTTTTGCTGAAAAGACTCTAGACTCAAGTAATGGTGGATGATTGTTATAATTGAGTATAAACCATTTTTTGCAGGAAGATGGTCTTCTTCATACAACTTGTGGCACTCCAAACTATGTTGCTCCTGAGGTAGTGTATTTGCATTTGTTTTTTCACTGTAATCTCAGTTATGAGTGCCTTTATATAATACAGGATGTTTGTAATTTCTGGGGACGTAGGTTATTTCTTACAATGGATATGATGGTGCGCAAGCAGATCTCTGGTCATGTGGAGTTATACTGTTTGTTCTGTTATCTGGATATTTGCCATTCGATGACTCTAACATTTTGATCTTGTACAAGAAAGTGAGCATAATATATGATGTTTATATGTAAAAAGCTAGATATCTCTTTTATTCCACACATTCTGTGTGAAGATTAATTACGTAGATATGTATGTATGTTAAAGCTCTGATAGAAAAAATCCTTAATTTGAGAGAGACAGATTAAGAGAGCAGAGTTGAAGTTCTCTCAATCGTTTCCATCTGGAGCATCTAAGCTGATTACGAAGATCTTGAATCCAGATCCAAAGCTCGTAAGTAAATTACTATGCCTTGATTGTAGTGATTTTTTTGTCTGAAATTTGATTTTTCATAGAAATATAAGGTGATGTAGCACACAAAAAGTCAATTGTAGAAAAATTAATCAATCCGAGGATAAGTACTTAGCTATAAGTACTGAATAGAGCGTCTAAGCACGATTTGTTACAGCAGGATTTGATACATCAAGAGTTATGACTCTTGTGCTCCAAGTTGAGCTAATGCAGTTACAACTCAAGATGTGCAATGGGAACTGACCCAACTGTATAATTTCAAGGTTTGGTATCTATATATATTGGGATACATCTGACTATTTATCCTATCCAATGCTCTCCCCTTCTTTTTGTTAACCACATGTCCGAAGTTTTAGTGTGTGTGTTCAACATAAATTTTTTTCAAGTATAATAAGGATTTATCAAGTATAGTTTTGGTATCCATCTAGGATGATTACATCTAATATTTTATAGCTTTAGAGAGCGATAAAGAGATGGATTATGACCGTGATGACGACAGTGGATTTGCTGTTAAATGCCAGAGAATCACCATTTCTCAAGTATTGGAACATCCTTGGTTCAAGAAGGGCTACAATGCACCCAAGCTTATCGAAGACGAGAATGTGAGTTTAGAGGATGTTGTTGCAGTTTTCAATGAGTCGAAGGTAAAATTTCTCACTTCGAAATTTAGTGGCATGTTCAAACAATCCATCATATAATTTATATCCAATTATAATCAATTAAGACATAAGCCATCTGTAATGGCTTATCTTCATTGTATATGCATTTGTTGATGCTTAGGAAGCTCTCTTGAAGGAACAAAACATCGTTAGGCCTGCTTTCTTCAATGCATTTGAGCTGATTTCATTGTCAAAGGGTCTTAATCTCTCTGGACTATTTGAGACTCAACAAGTAAGGCTTGAATTGGGTCTTTAAAATGTAATATTTGGGCTTAGTATGTGTTAGTTAAACTTTCTTCTTTCTTTGTTTTTGTATGATGTGATGCAGGATATGATGAGAAATGAGATACATTTCACATCCAAGCATCCTGCTCCGGTGATCATTACCAAAATAGAAGAAACTGCAAAGCCTCTTGGTTTCATTAGTGTGAAGAAAGAAAACTTTAAGGTTCACACACAACATTACCCTCTTGTTCAAAAACCAGAGCAAAAACTGTTTTTTTTTTCTTTTTTTCTTCATTTCCCTTCATGAGAAAAACTGTTTATGAAGCATGCATGCCTAAAATTGATCATGTTAGTTCAATCTTTTCTTTTTGGTTGCACATATTTTTTATGGGTTTTATTTATGTGCATGTTATACTTATGAATAATATAGATGAGGCTAGAAGGTGTCCTGGGAGGGTGCAGAGGCCATCTTTCTATAGCTACTGAGGTTGCCTCCTTTTTCTTTTCTTTCAACTCCTTTTTAACATTATGATTTTTCATGGCTTATCATCTTGCCATTTTCTTTTCTCATGTTGTAGATTTTTGAAGTTGCTCCATCCGTGTGTGTGGTCGAGCTAAGAAAAGCAGGTGGAAACACGGCAGAGTCTCATAATGTAAAATCATAAACCCTAAACACTCTCATTTCTGCATACACATCCTTTGGTGCTTATCACATGTGATTTGTCTTGTTAAATCTATATTGTCCGTGAATCTGATTTCGTTTACTGTTTGTGGATTGTTTTGTATGATGATTTGTTTGCTAAAGTGAATTGCTTGCTTATTGAAAAGGGTGTCACCCAGTCAAGGAAAATATGGTGCCTAGATTTGAAGGATTAGAGTTTCCGGTTTCGGGTTTAGGGCTTTCCGGGTTCTGGGACTAGCATTTATGTGCTAATGTCTTAGTAGTTATGGATTAGATGCAAATAACCGATCAGGAAGGTAATGTGAAAACAAGCATTAGCTCAAGCAGCACTTTAAAAAACTATCCATAAGCATATGTATATTATTGTAACATGAATTATGCCTGCAATCTTTACTCCTTGTGTACGAAATTGTATTAGAAACTATGCCAACTGTGTGTGCTTGTCGAGATTTCTTTATGACAATGAAAGTATCTGTTAACAAAAAATATTCGTTTTAAAAGCGGTTCATGCTAGCTCCAATCAATAATGCAACATTTCGTCAGCGTGTGATATTTTGACATACATTTTTGGATGGAGGTGCATGTTGGGACGAGATTTTTTCTTTTTTTGCACATTATATCATTATCTTTTTCTTTTTGCCTTAGTTCTTTGACAGCTTCTCAAAGGCAATGAACGATATTATATGGAAAGCTGAAGTGGGTACCATCAATGAATCGTGACAGAAATTCTTCGGCAGAATTGGAACTGAGTTTTGCACGGATCCATCATTCGGGAATCGGTGAGATGCCATTGAGTTGGGATATCGGAAGGTACTATCGGCGATGTTGTAGGTCCCAAAATGGAACACATTCGGACCTGAACAAATACGATCTCACGGAATATGTTTGAGATGCCAATGAGCCAATAAAAAATGCTGATCATCACACCCTAATATCTTATGGTTGGAAAATTCTCTGCAAAAACTGGAGATGTTTGTATACTCATTTTGTGAGTAATTCAATCATATCTATTTGGGTTCAAATAGCGGTAAAACAGTGGGAAACATTCGATCTTATGACTAATTTATACATCCAATTTGGCCTGAAACGAAGTGCTAACACAGAAAAAACCCAAGTATGATAATGATGTGGGTGAATCCAAATTTTGGTCATCTTTGCCAAAAACTCACCTACAGAACCATCAAAAGTTAAAAAAAAAAAAGAAGGGTGCTTACCACACAAAATCTATGAAAGTGTAGCGCAGATATGGGTGTTTAATGTACTTGATGATGGATTGAAACTCAAGGCAGAATTAGGCAAACAAACAAAGATCAACTACCCTAAGGAGCATTCAATTCTTCTTAATCTTAAAAATTGTTTTAACTTAACAAAGGAGCTCTCTTGAGGTTTGGGTATAAGTGCCCGTCATTCATTTAGTGTTTGTCCACTTAATATTTAGTACCTCTGAGCCATCTTTTGACCTGGTTCATTGGTCTAGTTACACACTTGGCTGATCAATAACTGGTGGGTACAAAGGTGGGGCGAAGATCAAAACACTAAACAAAAACAAAACAAACTGAAAACTAAAACAATGAAGATCTAGGTGCTAGCCCTATCCAATTGGCTGATGCTCGGTCCTTGCCATTTAGCATTGTCGCACTCCGCTTGCAACCATTCAAGTTCGATACGTTGGCGTTATGGCTCCCAAAGCTGCTATGACGCTACGTCCATGAGTTCAACATGGATTTGGCTTCAAACTTATTGACTAGAAAACATATTTGGTCAAGCTAGGTTTGCTAGTGCTCAGTGAGTTAATCATGAACATGGGTGGTGGCCCTCTTAATCTTAAGAGATGTGTTTGTGGTAGAAAGGGATTCCTCGTGATCTCTTGAGTAGGCTTGCATAGTTTCATAGATAGATAGAGTAGAGCTAGGGCAAAAAACACTGTCACAAATAAGTACAGTAGAGCTAGGGCAAATAACACTACTACAAACACATAGAGTAGAGGTAGGACAAGTAACACTATCACAAATAGTTAGAGCAAAGCTAGATCAAGAAACACTATCACAAACATATAGGGTAGAGCTAGGGCAAGAGACAAGATACTTAGAGATAGGGACAAAGATAGACGTTGTCGTGTAGGAAAATTCACATGGTTTGAAAGCATAGGGAAACAATCGTGTGGATGTCGTGTATTGTTTTGCCAAAAGTCGTGCCGGGAGCAGAAAGAACAATGTCTCACATATACAAGGTGCAGAGAGATGAAACATTATATAAGGAAACGCAAACCCTTCTTGTTTTCAATGTGTGTTTATGGATTGCTGCACAGCTTGAAGTTTTGCTTGATTCTGTGCGAGCAATCCGTTCGTATATAGTTCAAGTCTAACTTTTGTAATGGTAGCAAGAGTCCGAGTTCACACTCGGATGTGCTGATATCAACCGAGCCGGACGCGTTCACTCCCAGACAAAAGAGGCGGCCAAAATAGATCGCAACTAGTTTTTTTTCGCAATTAGTTTTTTTTTTCGCAACTAGTTTTTTTTTCGCAACTAATTTTAGGAGCCTCTGCTTTGAGGAACTCCACTCGGGAGGAGAATAAAAGAGTAGAGGGGGAGCCCTAAGAGGGGGGCTTAGCTTAGAATCAAGAACTCTATTCATTGTAATCCGATTATCCAGAATTCGATTCAATCCTTATCAGTTTTTCCCCTTTTCTTTTTCTTATTCTGATATTTGAGTATTCGTTACAGTTCGGTTCTTCACCACTCCGCCACTTTGGTTTCCTCTGGTTCAAATCCCTGGCGAATCTGCCTCTGCTTTCACGCATACTTGTCGATTATCCCGACAACGTGAACTTAGAATTTCGTAAGTGGTGATGGTATTCACCTTCATCTAGATCAAAGTGAACTCTCATATTTATACATATGAATTAGCTCTACATGTAAGCAAAGATCCTTTTTAAAACCACATGTAAAAGCTTTTAGAAAAGTCTAAAACTTTTTAAACTTTTTAAAAGCTCTTAGAAACTTATAGATCCATAAAAGATATTACATATAATTATTATATATATAATATAATTAATGTTCAAATATTTTTACTAAACCATTTTTCTAATATAAGAAGTCACGTACTTGAAGCTTGACATGACATTTATAATAATCATGACACACAACCTTGAGTGTATAAGGCCTTCATTTTATCTTTATGTTCATGGTATACTTGCACTTGACAATTATAATCAACTAGGATATTTTGAAACTCAACTTCATGGGCCTTGTTAATTACTCGTAACTTCTAAGCAACATAGTTCTTTGATTTGTTGAGTTTCACCTACAAGATAAAGTCTATGTTAGCGTCATTTTGGTGGTAGTCCTAGTAATCATTTAACTAACTTTGAAGGCTTTTAATGAGCCTTGCTCATTTAGTGCTAGCAATCCTCTACCTATTGGTGTGCATCCAAGAGCTCTTGCTCCCCTTTTAGTATAAACTTATTAATTTGCACCTCATGCCTTTGGCGAAACGTACTTTCTGCTTGGTCACTTGCTCTAGGCAGCTCTAATGAGGTGTCAGCCTCATCAAATGCTGGTCTTGGAGCCTAGTGTCACATGGGTAGTTGGTAGGCGGCGCAAATATGCCTATAAGAAACTAATCCTTAGGTTTCGACCCCAAGAGTTCTCTGATAAATTGTTTCACTTGAGGTTGCATCTTAATATGGACAAGGTCATTTGAGTGAATGTGAAAGGGGAGAACCTTAGTCTTGTAAACGAGTATAAACCTCCCCCTTTTGGGAGAGAATGACATTTTTCTTCTCCTTTTAATCTTGATCTCCTTCTCTTCACACCCTCTCTATTCGAAACCCTAGGCGGGGTGAGGCCGCTCTAGGCCTCACCATCTCCTCTCGTTAATAATCCCTAGGACCAAGCCACCAACACTAGCGATCCTATTAGTTTATTGCTACCAGGTGAACCAGCCTTCTGGGTGGTGGTGTTGATGGCAATGATGCTAATATTTTTTGTTGATTATTATGCGGCCTACTTAGTTTTATACCAAGTCTTGCTCTTCTCGATGCATTGCTCATATCTTCCAAACCTAGCATTTATGTATGGAGTTGGAGAGCAGGAGGAAGTGGCTATGGCAATAGCCATGGAGCTACAACATTCAACATTTCTTCCCTCCATTCCTCTCCTCTTCTTCAACAATGATCTAGTACTTGTGTGCACCTCAAGCTTGAATATACATGGGTTGCCAAGCTAAATAGTGTTTTGAAACTTGTTAGATATTTCGAAGGCCATGAACATAGCCTTGGTGTGATTGGAGGCTCGTTCATCTCTTCTCAAGCATTTGTTTAATATCTAAAAGTAATGAGGCATATAACAAAATGATGATGTCAGAGAATCAACCAGGAATAAAACCCTAAGATTATATGAGTGACTCACATATATAGATTCGTGCCCATAGTATCAACAATATTTAATAATATAACAACCTACTCGCCAAAAGTGTTAGTCAAATATGTAATCAAACCTTAACCTTTATCCCATATACATATGATATATCTTAAACTAAATACATTTACAACAAAACATATAAGATCATTTTTTGTGCTCAAACTTGTACATTATTGTTTCTCTCTCTTCTTTCTTACTTGTTTTTTACTCGATCAAAATATATAATTTACTTTGAATATTCAAAATTAATGATATATTTAAAATAAGTTCTTAAAAATAACCCAAGAAGTTTTGACAAAATTTTCACTACATTAAATTTTCATTGAAAAGCCATCAAATTGAATTGATGTGACTGTTAATATTTTGTTTTTCAGTTACGAGAAATAGTTTAATGATCTCTTTTGTTCGTCAATTACTTCCTAACACAACTCAATCATCCATCTAACGATTACAAAATGGTTTCTTTCTTTGTCTTCTCATTTGCCAAATTTGAATAAAATTTTTCTTCCATAAAGCTAAGATTAGATTAAATATATTTTGTTTATAAAAGGACTAAATGAATAATTTGAAGAGCTAGCTTAATGACTTTTCTAATTTAAATTAGAAGAAAATGTGTAAAAGATCATTTGAATACACTTATGAAAATCAATGTAGTTCATTGTACAATCAATTTATTCAACCCTAAAACTTTGGATATAATTATTTGTAACCTATGAAAAGTAATATTCTAGCCAAAATGGAGCTCATCAAAAAATTCTACAAAGTATAAGTTACATCAACTAATTTTATCAATGTACAAATCAACTTATATGAAGAGATTTTCTCTGAACTATTCTATCAATTGATAGGTTTTAAAATAAGATGTGAGCACTTCTATTCCCTTATAATTTATAAGGCAACGTTAGAAACTTTTTACATGACAATATATTGTATAACGTCTCTTCACAACAAAGTCTCCAACAATAACATTACTTATAAAAGCTCTTCTTTCAAAAGAATAACAAAAGTAAGCATTCTATGTCATAGAAAACCAATCAATGAAATTGGGAGCATTTTGTGTCGTGGAAAATTAAAATTGAAGTTAACCTTAATAAACTAGATTGACTAATAATAATCATTTAAAGAATCAATCAAAATCTCAATTGAAAACATTTACCAACTTTTATAAACAATCTAAATCTAAGTACCCACATCTTAATTAGATAGTAATGGCCAACAATGACAAATTTAGATGCTTAAAGATGTCTAACATCGGGAGCAAAACCATATTGAATAAATATTTGACTCATCTGCCTCTTGTCCTGTATCTAACTCCTAATCAGAGATCAACATTCTACACTCAATATCCTCTACATTGATTGACGATACATTACAACTATTTGATTTGAGAACTTAATAGGATGTAATTCCATCTAAATTAGGAATGTTTATCGAGTAAACCTTATTGAATTAATTAGTGACATCTAACACCTTAGTGCCCATAACATTTGACATTCTCTCACTTTGATTCAATCTCTAATCACAATTTTTGTAGTTTATGGCACAAAATTACATATGTGTATCAACTCTACATTAATCAAATGAAAAAATGTGACATGTATCTTGTCAAATCGCTAGTCACAACCTTATAATACAACGTTTCTTTGTTAGAAATGTTACAGCTTGTCTCCCATCTCCTTCACCGAATTTCCTTTTGGCAATCATTACCAAAATAATGTAAACCTAACACTTATTTTTGTAATCATTACCAATAATGTAAACCTAGGACTCTATCATATCATTTTATCTAGTAACTAGACACTAATTTACTCAATATAATCTATTTTGGTGTTTGTAACCTAATACTTGTGATTATTATAAGTGATGTCATATTAAAAGTATAGGTTTATTCAATTTAGATGAAAGACAATGTATTCAAATCCTTTTAAGAGTGATTTGTTATGGTTAATGAACAGTAAACTAACCGACTGTTGAAGTTCCTTTGGTCAAACAAGTTCATTAATAAGGTTGAAGACTTCAACAAAGAACACATAGTTGTTATGTTATAATGTATCAACTTATCACCAAACTTACACGTAGAAGCTCTTCTTATTGTAGTTTATATCATAAACTTGTCACCAACCAAACTCAATAACTTTAAGTCCCTAATGTGGCATGGTCTTTCAAATGTGAAGCTTACACTCATCCTAAATGACATCCCGTAGAATATTGCAAAGCTCCAACTTCAAACCTCATCTTTGTCAAATACAATCCATAAGGACGATCTAAATATCAACTTTAACACTCCAAAAATTAGGTTATTGTTTAATCATTTGAAGCATCCATTGCACATGAAAATCCATCCCCTATTCTAGCTTGGTGGTTGAATCATCAAGGCGCATGGATTATAACCTCTAAAACTTTCAACACTATTGCGCGAAGAACAGGTAATATTGCGCATTCTCTTTTAAGATTCTTTCAACAGATATTTTTTACAGCAAAATTTATGCGAAAAAAATATTTGATGTATATCTAAAGGTTGGTAACGATACAT
>JBBBWG010015913.1:0-16418 GCA_037176905.1 Azolla pinnata
TTTTTAACGTCAATATGCTAATGCTTAGAGATATTGTCAAATATTGGAATATCATAATTATCAATTGAAGTAAGATAGTATGATGGATAAGACTTGAGCGTATGTAATCATAGGTCATAGGTTCGATTTCACATATAAGCCTTTTGTACTAGTACTCATGATACCCGAGTCGAGTAGCCAGCTGGTGGCTTCCTCCGTCGTGAGCAGAACTTCTATTTCGTTCATGCTCTCCAGAGTGAGGATATTCGGATCATCCTCCGTAGTAGCTCCGATTGTGTGTCGTGAATCCGTAGAAAATGAACTACAGAAGTTCACCTCCTCCGTACGATTGCCCTTTTGCTGAAATTTTTCATTCTTCGCTTTGAGGGCTCGGCACTCGGCCTTGATGTGTCCAGGTTTCTTTCAATAATTGCACGTCCGCAAATCCCAGGACTTACTTCGGTTTCTCGTCGCGTTCGGCCCGCTCGAGGAACTTCTTCCACGATGTTGTTGTCGATCACCCGTACTCTGTATAGTGTATGTTTCACTTGCCGAGTTCTGAACAAACGTTTTCCTCCGAGCGTATTCAGACAGAATGGAGCTCGTAATCTGGGAGTACTTCACGACCGCAGCAGATGCGTTCCATACGGTCGTGACAAAGGTTTCCCGGGACGGTGGAAGGCTAGTCATCAGCAGTAGAGCTTTCAACTCATCGTCGATCTTCATCCCTTGTGCTGACAGCTGGGAAATGATTCCTTTGTACTGGTTCAGGTGAGCCGTGATCAAGTCGGATTCCTTCATCTGCAACTTATAGAGGCGCCGTATCAAATAAATCTTTGTAACGGCCACCTTCTTCTCATATGTGTCCGACAGCGTCTTCCACAATTCTTTTGTTGTTGTACATGACTGAACCGTGTAGTACACGGATTCCGACAGATGCATCTGAATGGTTACACGGGCTACCCGGTCCAGTTTCGTCCATTCTTCCGGCTTGTATGTCGCCGAAGCCTTGTCATAGTCCTGGCCGCGAACTATGTCCATTCATCTGAATTGGATCGATCTGGCCGCGAACTATGAGATAGTCCTGCATCTACTCCTTCCAGAAGTTGAAGTTCGTCCCGTTGAACTTCCTTAGATTCATCTCGGATGAGTCGTATCTTGAAACCATTTGTAGGGAATGCTCGTCCATAGTTTTGTCCGGAGTGGTTACGAGCGTTGGTGAATACGACTGCACTGCAGTCTACCCGGAATGCGGTCTAACCGAGTTGGACACAAACGTGAAGGGGGTTATGGTTCTACTCGAAGTGGGCACGAGCACAACTGCTCTGTCTGAAGTGAGTACGAATCGTGTTATCGAAGTCCGAGTCGAAATCGGACTATTACGCCTAGTCCGCGGAAGAACGAGTTGTTCTGACTCTTCTGATGCGGATTTCGGCCAAAGTACTTCTACACGGAGTAAGCACAGGCCTCTGGCTTTGCCCAAAGTGTTTACAAAGCACTATCAAAGAGAGTACGACTGTCGAAATCACGATCTAATCGTACACTGCACGGATTAGATCACGATAGAGTGGTTTACTGTAGATTGCGGTAAAACGGTCGTAACTCCCTATGGGTTGCTCCAAATCCAGTGTCGTAGCTTACATTCTCTCCATGACGTCGAGGCGAACACGATAATGTATTGCACAATGGAAGACGTCGCAGAAAACTCTCAGAAAGCTCGAATCTTTAATCGTCGGTCAGAAAGTTACGGATGGTCGTAACTGTCTTGAATCTTCTCCAAACCACACGCTCTTGACGTCCACACTGAGCTAAATACAACAGGAAGATAGTAGCAGCAGATGACAGCCTGCAGCGGACAAACCCGCACTCTGATACCAAATGTTGGGAGAGACCGTCAGGCGGAACAAGGCACTAACTTCCAGCAGTATGTTGGAGATGTCAAGAGGTAGATTAGAACAAAGAGAAGATCATAAATGAAGGAGGAGATTTTAGAACTAAGGCAGTGAGAAGTGGCGGCAGAGGTACAAGAGAGAGTGAGAGAGAGAGGTAAGCACAAGAATAGAACTTCTATTAACAAGAGTTGGAGCAACCAACTTTGGACGGCCATACAAGCTTGGTATTTATACCCCTAAGCTAGGGCTGAAGCCTTTTCGGCTTATTACAAATATGGCCCGTTCGCTAATGGACATTGTAAACACGGCCATTAGATGCCCATATTCAACAAAGGGGAGGAAATGAGGCTAGTCTTTCTAGGGTTTTTGTATGACGAAAGACAAATACTTTTTAAGAATGAGAGAGAAGAAATAATGATGAAGTTTCTTATGCCTAGAAAGGGTTGTTTTATAACCAATTAGTTCTTGCAGCTAGGGATTTCCCCAGTTCACACATACACCCACCTGATTGTATTGTGCATCCACACTAGGGCATATATATGTATGAACAATACTTAACACGCATATGGGACAACACCTTGCATGTTCGAACCATACAATTCCCTTGATGTGGAGCAAACTTCTTGATACGTAAGTGACAGTGGCGCCATGGTCTCTAGATCTGTCTCTATGACTTTGTCCTCAAGTCACAACCCACTCCTTGTTGGATTTGGGTGCGTCAGACAGCAGCTTAGCCTGTAGGCGACTCTGAACCTAGTAGAATTGACCATTAGGATCCTAGACCCTAAAAATGAATATGGTACTTATTTATTCTTCTAGTAGTTTAATGGGATGTTTGCGTGTGTTATTCGACAGCAGCTCAGCTTGTAGGCAACTCGCCCGGTTCAGGTCAGCCATGTGGTAGCTCAGCCCGCAACAGAATCTCAGATCGTATAGCACTCCTTCTCAGGTACTAGTGTCTAAGGCCTATGCTAGTGTCTCGGTCGATCTCTAGCGCAACGCATTCGATGATAGCTTAGCTCATATATGACACAAAACCATTTGGCATATCTCTATTGATCATGGCTTGATCAATTTTGTCATTCAGATTGTTTCTCGATCCTTTGCCAAACCACGGAACCCTCTGGTGCAATGTTGATCTACTCTTGATCTCGATCTTGCTCAATTTTCCTTGCGTTGCATGTGCACGACAATGTATGAGGGGATATATGCAAAGAGTTTAGTCAAAAATACAGTCGTGTATTCGTATTCGAGTTTAAAACGTATTCGAGAGTGAAAAAAGACACTTATGTATAAAAGAAATCATTTGTTTTTTGAAACAGATATATAATAATTAATAAGTAATAAATCCAAATTAAATAAAATCTAAATATAAACTAAAACTTATAGGGAAAAGCGAGTGGAATTTTAACCCACGTCTTACTTTACCATTGTGCTAATACTTCTACTATTCACATTCATTTTTCAGCAAAATTCATTACAATCTATTGATAAATGAGAGCTTAGGGAAAAAGAGAATGGTACGAGGAAAAGTTACAATAATTGTTTTTGTGCTATGTGTCATCTTATAAAAAAAGCCCAAATTCTTCAACATAGGGAACTACACTTCGGTGCTCGAATTGCACCTAGAGTGCTCTAATTGAACTGCTAGACAGCACCCCACACACTTCAGATAAAGAAAGAGCAACAAGCACAACCTTACAACTTGTAATCCAACCAAATTGCAAATAATTATCAAAAAACTTAAAGTACGAAATCTAAGATCCGGCTTGCTTATATTTAACTTTAACCAGCACATGCTACTTCATAAGTGTGATAGCTTTGTGTGAATAACTACATGCATAGATTTTAGTCAAGAATGCATTCGTGCATTTATATTCCAGTTTAAAGGTATTATAATTCAAGAATGAAAAAAGGCTCCAAAGAATGAAATGAACGATTCGTTTTTTTAATAGAATATAAAAAATAATTAATTAATAATAAAATTAAAATAAATGGAATAAAAATATCTACTAAAAATAATAAATGAAAGTAAGTGAAATTCGTGTTTCACTAAAAACAAAGATTTGCATCTTCAAATCCACAAACTATATCTCTAATATTCGCATTCATTTATCATTCAAATATTCATGTTTGATATTTTCAACGAATGCGAATATTACAATCTATGACTATACGGCAGCATGCAGCGATATACCTACCATTATGCTCTGCGGCCTCATGTGCTGAGACATCCATAATTTGATATTTGTCATGATAGTTAGCTACATGGTTATTCTCTCAAAATCGGCCATTAGAATCCTATATCCTAATTTTAAATACAGTACTTTCTTATCCTTCTAATAGATTAATGTGATGTTTGTGTGATCTATCACTTTGGAAATATGTTGGCACTAATATATTTAATTATGCATAATAGGAAATTTTAATTATGAAGTCACTTGTCAAGCCTTTGATAAAAACTCTAAAAGATGATGATCATAATTACTTCAAAGACTATAAAACTCTAATTCAACAGAAATATAGGCATTTGAAATCAAATTTATTATACTAATCTTAACGAAAGCATATAATGGGTATTTTGATGAAGATTCAAGAACAATCTAGAACATTCAAGAGACATACCATTACAACAAGATTTTTAGAGTAACAAATAAAAACAATAAAAATAGATTCTTGTTTCTCAATGGCTAAGTATATGTCTTGTCCCAGGTTCCATACTCAACAGTAAGATCAAGTTATACTTGAAAGATTGAATGTCAAATGTCATTAAATTACACATACAAACAAAGGGAGGATCAGCAAAACCTCTTTAGTCTCACCCACTCCCAAACAACATGACTGACCATGCAACAACGCTGTCACAGTAGTCCCATTGCAAGGCAAAGGCAAATCTAGATAGCCAACCAAGTGAGCATTTGGTGAAAGATTGAAGGTACTATGGTTGAGCATAATAATGAGCAAGAGACCCAAAAACAACACAGACAACTGTGCCGGCAAAGAATCGAGTAGAAAAGAATTGTTATATGGAGTGTTATATGGAGTTGCACCTCATTAACAACTTTTGTTCTTTTGATTCGATGTATAATGTTTTCGTAATACACTAGAGTCTTCCCGATCTCTGGTCGGGCCTCGAAATAATGTAGAAGTTTTTATCAACAGACAACTGCACAAAGTATATTGGGACACTTTTGGAAGACCTTTTTAAGACTCCAGATCGATCATCTGAAATCTCTTCGAAACCTTTACATTCAAGAGCCTAATCTTACATCTGTAGAACAAAACGCATCTTTTCCAGGATTAATAGTATTAGCAGAGATATATGTTCCCCTTCACCACCATTTCTAGACTACATACATGTATTATGTATGTCTTAAATATACAGCACTCTTGCACAAGAGAATTCAGCTGTTCATTTGTTTGATACAAGTTGAAGACAACCAACATAAAATCACAATCAGTGAACAGTTAAAAAGTTGTTCTTTTACTAGCATATACCCTACAACATTCCACATCGATTTTTATCCTCCACCAGATCAAAGTCCAGCTAAATAGAGAAAAATGTTATGGATTGATTCTAGAGTTGAACCTTGAATAGGCTTTAGCTAGTGTCTATCCCTCGCGTATTCCAGAGTCAGAGCTTCATCTAAATATAGATAAATTCCCTCTTTTGTGAAAAGGAGAAAAAAGTGCTCAACAGTGCAATTGAGATGTCTGTAAATCAAAAAAACAGGAATACGGACTCGTAAAAGAATTTATATGACAAGCATTATCGGCACGTGAACCGGCTGCAGGGAACCACGAGGAATCATTGCATGTATTGATTGATTTTCCTGATTGCTCATTGGCCAGCAGGTACCATCGATTCAACGTTCCATGGCTTCGAAGCTCTCATTAGTTCCCTGCTGCTGCAGATTTCTCTTCGGTACTACTATCTCTCATCTCTTCTTTGACATACTCCTCTATGAGAGTTCGTTGCCTCTGGCTTAGATTCCTGAGGATAACAAACAAATAGGTCAGGTCTATACTGCATGCATGGATAGCCAGCCATATGTAACGGAACAAAAACCATTTCCTTACGTTGGTATCCTAACTTGAAAATGGACAAACTGATCTCCAGAATACGGTGAGTTCACTCCTCTTATACCTGAGGGTTGAATAACCATAAGAATAGAAGCCCAAAGTTTGTAGATATTGCACTGTTCAAGTCCAGCACTTTGAAACAACGCACACAAACTTATTTATTACCTTTTCCTTTCAAAACTTCTTTGTGTCCAGGCTGTGTACCGGGACGCACCTGAATGAAGAAAAGAACAATGAGGATAAATAAGATGATAACAGACACTGATTGAAATAGGGCCTATAATAAGCATGGCATAACTTAATCACGTTTCTAAGCTATGTTGCTTAGTTACCTTCAGTAAAACATCACCAGTCAGCGTTGGCACAGGAGCTTTACCACCTAGAATGGCCTGAACCACTGATGGCGTCAGAAAATGTCTATATATACAGAACATACAGCAACTTATTCTCAAAACTTTTACCGTCGCAAAAGTGATAGGAACATCCACATGGACATTGGACCCCTCTCGCTTGAATACAGGATCCGGTAGAACCTGGGAATTGGCAAAATCAAAGGCCATACTTTCAATTCTGTCAAAGTTGCATTGCATAATGCATATTTGATTAAGACTCCAATGCCAGGATATACTTTCAATTCTGTCAAAGTTGCATTGCATTATGCATATTTGATGAGACTCCAATGCCAGCCAAAGGGTAGATGTCCAATTCTATGTCAAACATAAAAACACATGGAAACTTTTTTTATCGGCATTTGTAACACCAACCTTCAATGTGACGTAGACATCTCCAGCACGTGATGACTTTGCTGAGACACTACCTTCACCCGGCACTCTAATAGTATTATCATTGTCGACCCCTGTACATACATACTCAACTTGGAATTTGACTAATCCTTTGAAAGCAAATTACTACTTTCTGAAGGCACTTCACTCTCCTTACCATACGGTACGTTTACTGATACCGATTTCTTCACTTTAGTTGTCCCCTTACCACTGCATTTTCCACACTTCTCCTGAATCAAAAGAAACAATATTGAACAAACAGTACCCAGAACACCATCATAAACTTATTTATCCAACTTTCTACCTTTACTACTTGGCCTGTACCACCACATTGACCACATGTTGACTGGAAGATGAAGCCCAGCTGAGGCTGTTGCATACTCTGGAAACAGACAATTGAGCATATAAGAAAATAGCTGTAAACACAGAGGAGAGATGACAATATCGGAGGGGTATTAAAACTACCATTCCTGTTCCATGACAACCACTGCATACTACAGGCCTTACTCCTGGAGGCATGCCACTTCCATCTACGTGACAAGTGTTCAATCAAGTAACCTCTGAATATGCTGCTTCTAATGCAAAGACCAATTGATGACAGATTTAAACCAACTTACTGCATGAATCACAACGTGCAGCAGCATAGAAAGTAACATTTCTCGTACACCCATCAACAGCCTCCCTGAATGAAACGTCCAAAGTAACCTACATACCCAACATTTGCACATAATTATAATACCATGCATTCAATCAGTATAATAAGCAGGTTTCTAAAGATGAAATGTCAATCTTCCGTTATTTACCTTCACATCCTCTCCTCCCCCACCCATCCCACCAGCACCCTTCATCATTTTAAAAAACTGCAACCGACAAATAACAATGCTCAAACAATCAGATAGCATCTTTTCAGAATTACCACGCCCAGAATATATACGTTCAATGCACTAATGTTAACAGCACTAATATATACATTCAAGGCACTAATGCTAGCAGTTCTACCTGCTCCACTTCAATTCGCAGCAATACCCCTAATTTGAAAAGTCCAATTTGCGGCTACCGTGAAATAGGAAAGCTTTTACTATCAAAAGTATGCTACGGGATATCATTATTCACAAAACTGTAGTGCCAATATTTTGTCACAGACAATAACTATTCGTTGAGGAAAAATCTATTTTATGTGTGCATCTATTTTGATAGTCTTTGCATTGAGCTTAACCATTGAAAGTATGCTGCTTCAGAGTGTCATTCATTACTCATGAATAATGCCACTATTTTGTTACAGTCAAGAAATAGCAATTGAGGATAAATCTATTTTATATTAAGCATCTACTTCAATAGTTTCAGCATTATATACCTGCATGTAGCTCACATGTACTTCATTGCACTATCAGGCATCGCATGATCCACAAAATAGCTACTGGACTATATAAATCCCCAAAGGAGAATCTAAAGTCACTGAATATTACTACCTAAGCTATGCGGACACAACATGATAGATTTTCAGGCACGAATTTCATGGCAGGTTTAATTACATACCTCATCAAATCCGCCAAATCCTCCAAATCCTCCAAACCCACCAAACCCACCAAACCCTGCTCCACCTCCAGGTCCTCCAGCTCCCATTTTCTCATAAGTTTCATGACCCAACTGCACCAAGAAAGTAAGCCATCAGGATCTATTCCTGAAAACAAATATGGATTAATGTACACTGAGAAAAAGCACCATTTGCATGTAAAAAAGGATCTGGTAAGAAAAAATATCAAATCCTTCGAAAGTCAACTTCATAATTATTCAAAGATGCATGATATCTAGACGAAACCCTTTTTAAGTTACGAGCATTTTCACATTAATTAAGTAGAGCATTGGAAGTCTAAAGCAATGAGATCTATATATTCTATAAAAACTTCAAAATTGAGTTTAAAATCTAGCATGTTTTCAATCTATTAGCGCATGAGTAACATGCCGCGGCACATGGAATTAAGAGTACTATTCCAGAAACTTTCAGCTGCTTGAAATACTTATTTCCACAAACATCTTAAAAATCCAAATGAGACTAGATACCTCAATAAATCAATATATACTCTGAAAGTTTCACCAGTATATCTACACCTTTGTCCAATCTAAGAAGTTAAATCAAAAGCATATATAAATCTATATACATATGGATATGCATGAGGGTAAAGCAAGCACGGATCCATAGTACAGGTAACCTTGACGCTATTATGCATGATAAGCATCAGAAACCATTTGGGTACTAGGAACTGAGGAAATTCACTTTACCAAAAATCTATAGAAAGTTTGGGATGATGGCCTCATGAAGAAATAGAAATTCAAATCCACAGCCAGATGAGGTTGTTCTTTCCAAGTTAGGTGACATTGCAGGCATTTTCAGGAATAATCTTGTTTGAACACAGCTACATGACTATCATAGTTTTTCCCATTAAAGTAATGGGGAAAGGTAAGGTTATTAAACATAACAGTCTCAATATCGTTCATGAGGGTGTACGTTAGCTTCAAAATGAATGCAGGGTTTTTTGGTGAGTATTAGGTTTCTTATGTGTAACGACGGTCTGACTTAGTACACACATATTACACTGGAATCGTAGCCGTATTTGTATTTGATATATAAGCAAGTCTTGCCATTTTCGAACTTAGAATTTTTTTGACGAATTAAATGTGTAGAAATCTTGTGCTGATCTTGATGTGTAATCTCTTGGAGTTCTATTTCCAAACTTCACAGATTTAAACAAGGGAAAGATTTTTGTAATAAGCAAAACTATATCCATAAAAGAAATGCAGAAAGAGATGCTACGAATTAGAAAAGAAAATAAATTAGAGATAAGAAGGAAAAACATAGCAGTATGTTATACCACATCCTTTCTATTGGAGATTTTTGGTAGCTAAAGATGAGCTACTACAGCCGATATCCACATGGAAATGACTTAATTGGTGAGAACGGAAGGGGCCTTTTAGTGAAATAGCATATTGCTCATTTGGCTAGATTGGCAGACGAAGTAAAAAACGAGTTCACTATTAGCTCCCAGAAATATTTGGCTGATAGAAATATGCTCATTCATGGATATTTCATATCTATTCAATGAAATCTGTGGTTGCAATGTATCAAACCAGCAGACTCTTCTGATGATATTTTCTGCATACTACATATTCCAAAACCTTAAGATAGTGCTAGGATGGTTATATACTAGATTAAGAGGTGAATTATAGAGACTAAACTGCTTGTTTTTGTATGTGTAGGGGCAATAAATATGCAAGTATCCAGTGGAAGAAAGTGGGTCATCATCACGTAGGACCCAAGTAGAAAAGACAAATCCCCCACTCAGAATATTAGTCGTTGCGATCCGTGTACGCTTGAACGGATTTCAAGATCTACCCGAAACATTATCTCGGGATCAACACTAAATCAGAGAGCACACCAACACTGACGTATTGTGACAATCAAGATATTCTAACTACTGGAAATTTACCCTCACAAGATCTATATCTTTGAGCTAAATTTGACCCATAAACATTTGGTACACAATGTCCAAATTGAGGAATATCACACTCCACAAACCATGTATCATTATGTGTAGAATGACACAAAATATAAATGAACAACAAATTTGCCAACACTATGTAAAGATGAGCATTTTCTCGTGTACCTTGTCATACTGTGAACGCTTTTCATCATCCTTCAATGTCTGTTGCACAAGATAAACCCAGTTAAGCAAAGGTACTTGAATATATTTTGAACGTACGGCTAAAACCTCTTCTGAATACCTCATATGCTTTTTGTATCTCTTGAAATTTCTTCTCAGCATCTGGATCCTCCTTGTTAGTATCAGGATGATGCTTCTTAGCCAACTATTGAAGCCAAGGAAGAAAAGCAAAGTGTTCATGCCATGGGGCAAGACAAATGACAAGAGAAGAAAAAAGTTCTTCGAAGAAACGATTGTACATACCGCATAGTATGCTTTTTTCAGCTCAGACTGACCAGCATTACGGCTCACGCCAAGCACGTCATAATAATCCCTGGAAGCCATTTTTTGGCCTAAAGCAACCACAAAATTGCCACAACCAATCATATATGCAACGAGTATTAAACAAAATCGACCAAATGTGAGTAGCAAGGTAAACTCTAGCTAAAACACACACGAAGAGCTTGTAGAGCCCATTTTCCTCATAAGCAATCTAGAACCTTAAAAAAACATGACAATACGCGCTAAAACATGACATGACAGCATTTAACACAATCTTCAGAAAAGGAAAACCAATATTAAAAATATCTAAAACGTGATATCACAGCATTGAAGCTTCAACTGTAAGTCAAGTTTAAGGCAAACGAATAACTAACTACCTGTGGCATGAAAGCTGCGAATCCTTTGAGAAATGCCTCCTTGGCGCAAGGGCACTCTGCCATCACTACCATTTGAGCATCGGTGACAACCTAGTTTCCATTGGAAAAGAAGAGATTAAAGTTAACCGGTGTCCGGAATCTCTGTTTCTCCGATGGTTCAATAAAAAGGGTGTTAACAAGTAGCCATGTTTTATATGGTTTCTCCCGTTCCATTTAAAGCAGATTTCTCATACATTTGGAGGCCGGACTCGTCCGTGATGCGCCATGGCCATGAAAAACCGCATTTTGAGCATCCGAAGCGACTGGGGAAGCAGCGTTGACCTAATCCGGAGAAAAAGAAAAAGCAAAAAAAGCAGAGAACGCATTGGGAGATACATCAATGTAGCTCCCGATCGACAAGCAAGAGAAACGCGGGAATGGCAAAAGGAGGAAACCAGCACGTACGCAGTTGTGGACGTGAGGGAGGTTTCGGTGCGTCTTCCGCTGAAGGTTAAGCCTGGAGGACGCTTCTCGGAGGCGCCACAGGCGATTCATGGTGCGAGCCCAGCGTGGGAGGAAGGATCTCTCTGGATGAAGGAAGCGCTCTGATGTGGGGAGGTTAGAGAAAGATCGCGGGGACGGCAGGGATCGAGAAATGAGTGCCTGAATTGTGAGGGATTACGCAGAGAAATGGCTTCCGATTTCTGCAGAGAAATGGAGCAGAAGCTAAAACCCTAAAACCCTAACCCTAAACCCCTTCGGAAATGAAGAAGAAAAAAAGGGCAAAACAATTCACAACACAAACGCCTAACCAAATTAGAAATTACATTTTAGACGCTATTGAAATCAGAAACCAAATCTTTCGTCGAATGATTGACGCCCGAATAATTCCGCTCGGATCGATCTTGTTTCCGCTCGCCTCTCACACGTCGATCAATTTGATCCCGATCGATTGATTGCCTCGTTATTTTCCATTAACAAAAGCTGATCGTTTCAGAGCATCTGCTTAGCTTAGTAACGCGTTAATTTCGTGTTCACCGAGTAATTGAGCGTTGATCGATTAGTTAACTTGACATAAATTGAACTCGCATTTAAATGATTTGGTATTGATATATCACTCACGCGTTAATTTTTAAAACTATGCGTTAGTTTGTAATTTTTAGGTTTGATAGGTGTTAAAATGTAATTTATAATTATTTTAGCTGTTTTTTTATCATTTTCCCTTGAAACAAATGTATATATATTTTTATAAATACATGCGTGTGTATATGTGTGTACATTCGCTGTATGTATGTATGCATGCATGCATGTATGTATGTATGTATGTAGGTGGGTAGGTAGGTGTGTGTGTATGTATGTATGTGTGCATCTCAATGTGCACGCATGCAGGTATACATATGTGTGCATCAAAAAATACAAGAAAATGAAAGCAAATGTATATATATCTATATAAATATAATATGTATGTTTATAAGTATGGACATTCCTTGTATGTATGTATGTACGTATGTGTGTGTGCATGCATGTATGCATGTCTGCTTATGTGTCATTGCATTAACAATCGTTTAAGCTCACCCTTTCCACTAACAAGAATATTGATATCGTTTTTTCATATAAAAGAACAGAGAAGGTGTTAAAGGGCATCCCCATCTTACTGACCTAATAATATTAAAAAGTAAGCATTTCTCACTATAAGGTATTGTTGAGTTTATTGCATTTTTTATTGTAAATTTTATTCATAAAACATTTTGTGTTAGTCACCATAATTGTACATCATGGACCAAAATTCACGTTAAATTCGACACAAGTTTACTACACTTTTACCGTGAATTTAACGCAATAAAGAGGAGCTAGGTCATATCAAATGGGCATTAAAGATGCGACAAAGTTTTTGTTAGGTTGCGTAAAGATTGCAGTAAAACATGCGGCAACTCTTTGGCTATAGACAAAATAAACATGTATGCATGTCTGTTTGTATGTCATTGGCATTAGCAATCGTTTAAGATCACCCTTTCCACAAACAAAAATATTGATATCATTTTCTCATATAAAAAAATAGAGAAGGTGCTAACGGGCATCCCCATCATACTGACCTAGTAATATTAAAAAGTAATCCTTTCTCGCTATAAGGTATTGGTGAGTTTAACACACTTTCCATTGTGAAATTTGTTCATAAAACATTTTTTGTTAGTCGCCGTAATTGTGCGTCATGGACCAAAATTCGCGTAAAATTCACGAGTTTACTACGCTTTTACTGTGAATTTAACACAACAAAGGGCAGCTAAGTCACATCAAATGGGCGTTGAATACACAACAAAGTTTTTGTTAGGTTGTGTAAAGATCGCAGTAAAACATGCAACAACTATTTGGCAATGGACGGAATAAACATGTGTGCATGTTTGTTTGTATGTCATTGGCATTAACAATCGTTTAAGATCACCCTTTCCATAAACAAGAATATCAATATCATTTTTTCATGTAAAAGAACAAAGAAGGTGTTAAAGAGCATCCCCATTGTACTAACATAATAATATTAAAGAGTAGTCCTTTCCCACTATAAGGTATTGTTGAGTTTAACGCACTTTTATTGCAAAATTTATTCATAAAACATTTTTTGTTAGTCATCATCATTATGCGTAATTAACCAAGATTGTGTGTCATGGACCAACATTTTCTGCTAGTCATTGTAATTATGTGTTTGTTTCACAATAAATCTCGGCAATCTACAATGGTCCTTGATGGGATCATTCATGCATCAAATTTTGTTACAAGGTTGCAATAAATATAAGGTAAGTACTTGGTAAATAGAAAGTATACGTTCCAATATATAAGCGATGAAATTTGACACGACACTACCAAAAAAACTTTTATGGCAAGGACGCGTCAAATACACGGTAAGTGCACGGCAACGGCTGCATCAACTATGGTATAAACATGCATCAATGCTCGTGGTAACATCATGCCAAATTTGATGCACTTATCATCACATGTTTACCATGACCCGAATGTGTTGCGTTTAGGTCATCACAAATGGTTGCATGAAACGATTGGGTCAAATGGGCTTATACCTTCTAGTGAGAAAAAGACATTCTTGCACTACAAGATATAGGGGTCGTTTGCTAGGCAAATTTTTTCAAAATCGTGTCAAATTTGCCATGACTTTTTTCTAAAAATTTGACGCGCCATTTATTGCGACCTTGTTACAAATTTACAACGAAACTTTGTCACAAGCAAGATTTGAACCAATGATTTTATTTCATACAATCAAGTGATCTAACTAATTGGTCTAACATACAATTATATAATATATCTAGAAAAAATATATTTATTATTTATTATTTAGAATGTGCAAAATCTATATATCTATCCATATACAAATCAATATGCGAGAATACATTTAAATATACATACGCATCTATATACACATGTAGATATACATGAATATATGAATATTTATGCGTATATATATGTATGTATGCATATACAAGTGAATATGAATTAGACATGTACATATGTAAGTGAATCTGCATGTATTCATGGATATACAAGTGAATTTGCATGTATGTTTCAATATACAGGTGAATATGCCTGTATCTAATCATTTACGCGTCAATCTACATCAAACATATACATATATAGACGAATTTGCATATATCTATGCATACACACACAGGTATGCATGAAAAAAAGAATATTTAGATGAACATGCATGTATGTATACATCTCTCTTACCCTCTCACGTTCAACCCCCTTGGGCGGGGGGTGGTGCCACTCTAGGCTCTACCCCCCACCCCACAACACTATATTTGGCGACCACGACGCTGGTCCCACCGATGAGGGGTCAGCCAGGGTCGTTTGATGTGAGCTTTGCCACCATTCCAAGTATCGTCACACCCCACACAACTGGTAGCACGCCCCACGAGAGTGCCCTCAGGTAATCGTGTGACATGACATGCAACAGCGTCGTCGCCTTTCCATGAACTTGACTGCAGGGAGCCTAGCTATGCCTCCTCCATACACTCGGCCTAAGACCGACACCACCCCGCAATTGACGTCCCTTAGATCAGACGAGGCCACACCTGATCTAGTCCCGGCTCATCTAAATGTGCGAGGCTGGCCTCCTATAGTTCGGGACGTAGATGTGGACGTTGTGGGTGTTGCAGACAGGATGATAATTGTTGTGGGGTGGGGGCTAGAGCTTAGAGTGGCTCCACCCCCCGCCCAAGGGGGTTGAACGTGAGAGGGTAAGAGAGATGGATGGAATGTGCAAGAGAGAGGGAGAGGGAAAGGGAGAGGGAGAGGGAGAGGGAGAGGGAAGTTAGAGAGAGAAACTTCTTGTCTTTCCATTCCACCCTTATGGGGTTTTTATAATTACAAGTCCTGCCATTACAATGGGATGTGAAGAGGGGCATACCTTTCAATCCTTTCACACACAGACACACACACTATCTAAGGCATTATACATCAACACATACACATATAATAATATGATCGTGTGCATATACACACACTTGACATCGCATTTATAACACGATTAGACTCTATACACTTATAGATCACTAACGTACAATCTCTAGACAAGAGATATATACATTGTTATATGTATATTCGTCTATATATGTACATGTTTAATGTATATTTGACATGTAAATGGCCCCTATATTGAAACGTACATGCAATTTCAACTATATATCCATGCAAACATGTATATTCACCTATAATGTGCATGTTTGCTTCATATTCGCTTGTATATGCATAAATACATATATATACACCTAAATATTCAAATATTCATGTATATTTGTGTTTATATGCATTGTTATATACATATTCGTCTATATATGTACATGTTTGATGTATATTGACTTGTAAAACCCCGTATATTGAAAAGTAAATGCAAATTCAATTGTATATCAATGCAAACATGTATATTAACCTTTAATGTACATGTTTGCTTCATATTCACTTGTATATGCATACATATATACGCATAAATATTCATATATTCATCTATATATATACATGTATATTTAGATGTATACATGTACATGTCACGTTAGTGTTCCCATTTGCACGTCTCACGGTTTGGGCTCACGAAGCTGGGCCATTCAAATACGTTTGATTTAACTCCTCTATCTCATGCACGACGTTAAGGCATGTGCAGTCGAAAGGAGATGTCAACGGAGGCCTTGACAGTGGCCTCCAACTACGCGTGCCCATGTTTGCGTCACCTTCGGAATGCGTATAAGTCCAATCGACCCCGGTTGTAGCCTTGGACGAGGGCAGGCGGCACTGGCATCAACGTAAAATAAGCTTTCGCAATGCCGCGGTACATGTGGCCTCGAG
>JBBBWG010015924.1:0-16398 GCA_037176905.1 Azolla pinnata
TGATCGAATCGGATTCTTTCATCCGTAAGTTGTAAAGGCGCCGGATAAGATAAATCTTCGTAGCGGCCACCTTCTTTACGTAAGTGTCCGACAACATCTTCCACAGTTCTTTCGCTGTCATACACGACTGGACTGTGTTATACACGGATTTGGACAGATGCATCCGAATTGTCGGACGAGCTACCTGATCCATCTTCATCCATACATCTGGCTTGTAGGATGCCGGAGCCGTGTCGTGTTTGATTGGGTCGATGTAGCCGCGAACTATGAGGTAGTCTTGCATCTAATCCTTCCAGAAGTTGAAGTTCGTCCCGTTGAACTTCCGAATGCTCATGTCGGATGAGCCGGATGTCGAAGCCATTTGTCGGGAAGGCTTGTACATAGTTCTGCTCGAAGTGGTTACGGTCGTGGGTGAGTACGACTACACTGCAGTCTACCCGAATACGATCTAATCGAGTTGAGCACGAACGTGGAAGTTCTGTCCGGAGTGACTACGACCACGGGTGATAACGACTGCCCGGCAGTCTTCCCGAATTATGTCTAGCCGGATTGAACACGAACTTCACGAAAGTTCTGCCCAAAGTGGTTACGGCTACGGGTGAGTACGACTGCACTGCAGTCTACCCGAAGGTAGCCTAACCGAATTGAACACGAACTTCCGGAGTGAGCCACGGCTTTACTCGTAGTGAGTATGCACCGCGTCGCTAAGGTCCGAGTTAACGTCGGACCTGTCGAGGGTCGAAGCTCTGCCCGAAGTGACTACGACCACGGGTGATTACGACTGCCCGGCAGTCTACCCGAATTACGTCTAGCCGAGTTGGGCACGAGCTCCGTAGTGGGCCACGACTCTACTCGAAGTGGACACGAGTGCTACGACTCTGCCCGGAGTGAGTACAAATTGTGCCGCCAAAGTCCGAGTTGTCATCGGTCTTATGCGCCTAGTCCGTGTTGTGAAGACTCTTCCAAAACGGATGTCGGCCAAAGTACTCCTACATGGAGTGGACACAAGCCACCGGCTTTTCCCGAAGTGTGTACGAAGCACTGTCGAAGGAAGTACGACTGTTGAAATCATGATCTAGTTGTACTCTGCACGAACTAGACCGCGAGAAAACGTTTTACGGCGGATTGCCATAAAACGGTCGTAACTTCCTGTGGGTTACTCCAAAATCAGTTCCGAATATCTGGTTCTCTTCCTGACGTCGAGACGAACATAGTGATGTGTCGTACGGCAGAAGATGTCGTCGAAAAACTCTCAGTATACAAAGTCTATGTACGCCGGTTGGAAGTTACGGATGGCCGTAACTGTGTCTAATCTTCTCTATACCGCACGTTCTTGATGTCCACACGAAGCAGAATAAAGCAGGAAGTCAGCAGCAGCAGATGACAGCCTGCAGCGGACGAACCGCGCTCTGATGCCAAATGTTGGATCTAGCCGTGTTGGCTCTGATACCAAATGTTGGAGATGAAGGTCGTCAGGCGGAACAATTGCTGGCTCCCAGCAGTATGGTGGAAGCGTCAAGATGTGGGTTGATGCTGAGAGAAGATCAGATCTGAAGGAGGAGACTTCAGATCTGAAGCAGTCAGAGGTGGCGGCCAAAGACACGAAAGAGTTGAAGAGAGAGATTGGCACAAAATGGAACTTTACCATTAACTGAAGTTGGAGCAACCAACTTTGGACGACCATACAAGCCTGGTATTTATACCCCCCGGCTAGGGCTCACGCCATTTGTTGGCCGGGATTTTACGGAATTACGGCGAAGCCGTAATTACGTAATATTACGGAAAATAAGACAGTCGGTCACAAATATCGCCCGTCCACTTATGGACAGTGTGAACACAGCCATTAGATGCCCGTATTCGACAATAATGCCCAAATCTAGTTCTAGGCCTCACCTCTCCATTCGAGTCGGATCTAGCTCCAAGGCGGATTGTCATGTCCCAGTCTCAAGGAAGGAAATCGTGCAACATGTGGCTGAGTCACGCACCCAAATTCTATGCAGACAATTGTCAACTCACTATCATCGAAGTATTAGGACTTTCAAGATGTGTTCGAGAAAAAGAATGTGGATCGCTTGCAACACTTGACCTCTATCGCGAGCTTGTCAGTGGTAGTGGCTTCTGCTATTTGCTGGAGCAAAGAGTCATCCCGGAGCAAGCAAGTTGCGAAGTTGTGGAATTGGTCGGGCTTTAACAAACTCTGGGACTGCTTGACATGGCTTCGTCTTTCGGGGTGAGCTTGAACTCAGATCAGCGAAGAGTGCGAGGTCGACCAAATTCTTGACTCTCGTCTCTTTCATCGCAAGCTACAATACCTGGTCCTTCGGAAAGGGTATTCTTTCCTCTAGCGCAGTTACAGAAACTAGTCGAATGCGGGCATCTAATGACCGTGTTCACACTGTCCATAAGTGGATGGGCCATATTTGTAATATACTGCAAAGACTTGTGCCCTAGCTTGGGAATATATATACCAAGCTTGTATGGTCATCCAAAGTTGGTTGTTCCAATTCTAGATAACAGAAGGTTTCTTTTTTCTGCCTATCTCTGTCTGTCCCTCTCTCTCGTGTCTTTGCCGCCACTAGTGACCGCCTAAGATCTGAAGCTTCCTCCTTCAGATCTGATCTTCTCTCTGTGCTAACCCACATCTTGACACCTCCACCATACTGCTGGGAGGTAGTGCTTTGTTCCGCCTGACGGCCTCATCACAACATTTGGTATCAAAGCACGGTTTGTCCGCTGCTACTGCCTTCCTGCTGTATTCAGCTCGGCGTGGACATCAAGAGCGTGCGGTATAGAGAAGATTTAAGACAGTTACGGCCATCCGTAACTTACGACCGGCGAAGTAAAGACTTTAGTCTACTGAGAGCTTTCCGGCGACGTCTTCTGCTGTGCAACACATCATTGTGTTCGACTCGACGTCAAGGGGAGAACAGAAGATACGTGACTGGTCTTGGAGCAATCCACAGGGAATTACGACCGTTTTACTGCAGTCTGCAGTAAAACGCTTTCTCGCGATATAGCTCGTGTAGTGTACGACTAGACCACGATTCCGACAGTCGTACTCTCTTTGATAGTACTTTGTACACACTTCGGGCAGAGCCAATGGCTTGTGCTCACTCCGTGTAGAGGCCGAAATCTGCTTCTGTAGAGTCAGTACGACGCATTCTTCCACGGACTAGGCGTAAAAGTCCGATTTCGACTCGGACTTCGGCGAAACGGTTGGTACTCACTTCAGGCAGAGTCTTCGTACTTGTGTCCACTCCGAGTAGAACCGTCATCGCGAACCTCCGAAAAGTTCGTGTCCAATTCGGTTAGACTGCAGTGCAGTCGTACTCACCCGCAGTCGTAACCACTTCGGTCAAAACTTCCGCCTCCGACATGTTCGTGTCTAACTCGGCTAGACCGTATTCGGGTAGACTGCAGTGCAGTCGTACTCACCCGCGGTTTTAGCCACTTTTGACAGAACTATTACGTTCATGCTCAATTCGGTTAGACCTCTGATTAGCCCTCTGGTTTAGGTGGTTGGAGCCGCTGACGAACTCGACGGCCGACGTTGAAATGGCGCAGAGAGCAACCGACTTCCACATTCGGGTAGACTGCAGTGCAGTCATACTCCCTTGCGGTTGTAACCACTTCGGGCAGAACCACGTATAAGCCTTCCCGACCAATGGCTTCGACATCTAGCTCATCTGAGATGAGCATAAGAAAGTTTGACGGGACGAACTTCAACTTCTTGAAAGAGCAGATGCAGGACTATCTCATAGTCCGAGGTCAGATCGATCCATTAGAGCATGACACGACTCCTGCGACATAAAAGCCGGACGCATGGACGAAGTTGGACCGGGTAGCCCGCGCTGTCATGCCGTACGGCGCCGGATCTTTGCGTGAGTCGGGCGATGACCACTGGGGTCCTGGACGGGGAGAAGTAGAGAATGAAAGAGAGAGATCAAGATGGATTGAGAAGGGTTTAAAGATATAATTCTTCAGAATGTTGCCGACAAGCTCCTGATGATCGCCGATAATTATCTTTTGGATTAAAAATTTGGGTACTTGAAGATGATTTTCTGGTACATGAGTTGATCCCGAGCTGATCGTTAGGGCTTCAACTAGCCTGTTTATATAGGTGAGAGAAGTTATGCATGCATGCATGCATGCTAGTTGTGCATGCACACATGTCATGCATGCTTGCTAGTTGTGCATGCGTGTATTACATGGTTCAACCGTGTACGACAGTTAAGGAACTGTGGAAGACACTGTCGGACACATACGAAAAGAAGGTGGCCGCTACGAAGATTTATCTAATATGGCGCCTTTACAACCTGCGGATGAAAGAGTCCGACTCGATGACGGCTCACCTGAACAACTATGAAGGAATCATTTCCCAGTTGTCAGCACAAGGAATGATGATCGACGACGAGCTGAAAGCTCTACTGCTGATGAGTAACCTTCCACCGTCCTGGGAAACCTTCGTTACGACCGTATGAAATGCGTCTACTACGGCCGTGAAGTACTCCGAAACTACAAGCTCCATCCTGTCTGAAGACGCTCGGAGGAAAACATTCGTTCAGAACTCGGTGAGTGAAGCCTACGCCGTATAGAGTACGGGTGATCGACAACAACATCGTGGAAGAAGCTCCTCGCGCAGGCGGAACACGACGAGAAACCGAAGCAAGTCCAGGGGTTCAATTGAAAAATTGATGTGTAACTATTGCAAGAAACCCGGATACATCAAGGCCGACTGCCGAGCCCTCAAAGCGGAAAACAAAAAATTTTGACAAAAGGGCAATCGTACTGAGGAGGTGAACTTCTGCGGTTCATCTTCTATGACTTTCCGACGCACAAGCGGAGATACTACGGAGGATGATCCGAACATCCTCTCTGTGAAGAGCACGACTGAAGAAGAAGTTCTGCTTACGACGGAGGAAACCACCAGCTGGCTACTCGACTGAGGCACCTGTTACCACGTAACTCCGTTCCGATCGCAATTCCGACAGTATATGGCTGGAAGTTTCGATCCTGTACGCGTCGGACATTCGCAGCATTGTGCGGTCGTCGGCATCGGCACAGTAGAGCTTAACCTTCCGAGTGGCTCTATGATCGTACTCCACGATGTTCGGCATGTCCCCGAGCTATCAAGATCGCTCATTTCGGTGGGACAACTCGACGAAGCAGGCATTCGTGCTAGCTTCTCGTCAGGAGGGTAGAATCTCTACAAAGGGAACCTCCTACTTGCTCGTGGTCTGAAGATACAAATTGTATCCTTTGTACCTCACGCTCAGAGAGGGTGACTAATTCGTCGTGGATATTCCGGTGTCATCACTATGGCACGGAAGACTCGGCCACCTGAATAGAGCCGGCATCACGCACCTATCCAAGGCCGGCTACATTCCCAAGCTCTCCTTCTCGACCATCAGTTTTGCGAGCATTGCTAGTACGGCAAGCAAGTCGCGGTCCCACATCCGACTAGTACGCCGAGAGAATCGAGTCCGCTCGATTTGGTCCATTCAGACATATGTGGCCCGATGCCACATCCGTCTCTCGGTGGAGTGTCGTACTTCATCACCCTCATCGACGACGCTACGCGGAAGGTGTGGGCTTATCTGACTCGGACAAACGATCGTGTTTTTACGATCTTCAAGGATTGGGTTGCAATGGTCGAGAATCAGAAGTATCGAAAGCTGAAATGCCGACGATCCGATAACGGGGGAGAGTATAAGTCTTACGAGTTCGTCCAATTTTGCCGAGAACGTGGCATCAGACGCGAATATACGGCTCCCTACAGTCCGGAGCAAAATGGAGTAGTAGAACGGATGAATCGTACGATCCAGGAGCGGACCGTTTCTATGCTGCACCATTCCGGACTTACGGACGGCTTCGGGGCCGAGGCGCTACTCACGGCCGTGCACATCATCAACATGTCGCTGAGTAGGCCTCTTGGGTCGAAAATTCCGCAAGAGCTTTGGACAGGACGAAAATCCGATTACGGAAATCTGCGGATATTTGGATGCGAAGCGTACGCACTTGTGCCAAAGGACAAGTGTCGTAAACTCGAGTCACGGTCATGGAAATGCATTTTCCTCGGATATGGACCTGACAGAAGTTTCGGCTATCGCTTATGGGACCGGAGACTCACCAAGTTCGGACGTGGTCTCCAACAAGTCCGTGATGCACAAAACTGCGGATCGCCTGATCGAATTATGGAGAGTTACGTTTGCGGACGTAGCCACTCCTTTGGACGGCCCAACACAGCACACGAGGTCAGCTTCATGGTCAGCCAATCCTCTTAGTATGGAAGGAGCCGTACTTGAAGAAAATTCGAGTAGAAGAGCTACTATCAGTCCGACAGGGTCGGATGAACCAAGTTCGGACGTGCGAAGTACAATCGCACTAGAACCGGCTAGCCCAGTCATTCCACGTCGATCAGAAAGACTGTCGCAGCCACCTGAGAGGTACTTGTTAGCCCTTCAAATGAAAGACTAAGACTTGGTCGTGGTTGAATACGAATGGAGAAATAATCGTAAAGCTACGATTAGCCGTAAACTCTGACCAATGCGATTATCCGATTAAACGTATACTCCGAATTGTCGTAGACTTCGACTCACTCACACAAGACACAGAGAATGAAGCAGATAAGATTGCGCAAAGCTCCTTATATTATAAAAAGACTCTACTTCCGGACTGATTTCGGGCCCTTTAGAAGTAAGCCGCCAAGGTTTTATATACATGCTTGGAACCCTTTCGGATCTCTAAGTCTCTATGTACAACGCGTCGGTCCGGATCTCTATAGACATCTCTCCGATTTTCCGACTAAGTATTATTTCCGTAATATTACGAATTTACGACTTCGTCATACTTTCGTAATATTTGGCCAACACTATGGCACTCCCGTGGGACAGTGTTCCACACGTCAAATCCATAGTAAAAACAAAGTCCAAACAAAAAAAACAAAGTCCAAAATTACAATATGTACAAACCGATTGTATTATTCCTCGTTTAGGATGTTCAAAATTGACGGTTCAGCTGGCTCCTCGTCCTCTTCCTCCTCATCTGCTGAAGCTTCCGTGGCCTGCGTCGGCGGTACAACTGGCTCCGCTACGGCTTCCATTTCCGTGTGCAGCTTCCGAACAATTTCATCATGCTGCTCTAACAACTTCGTAATCTCCTCACGATGAGTGAGGGCAATCCACATGAAGTCCGTTGTTAGATTCTTCTGCACGGCTTCGCAGTTGGCCTGATCCAACTTCCAAAATCCGGGTCCTCGGAGATCCCGGTTGGCCTTGTCTGCCCGAAGCACTTGTAGTTTCGCAACTTGTTCGGACCATCCTTGTAACGCCGTAGCCGTAGCGATCTGGTTCGCAGCATTTGTCTGCTCCTGGAATTTTTCGACAATTCGCTTCAAGTTGGTCTGAGCCAAAAACGTCTTCTTTTTTAGCTCCGTCGTTAGTCGGTCAATTTCCTTCTGCTGCGTTTCTTTGATCTTCCAAGCTTTCTGTAAGTCCTCGACGGTTACCGACAGTTCCATCTTCAATGGTACGATCTCCTCCTGGACCTGTCGGGTTTGTCGTACTGCGGCCTCCCGTTCCTGTTTCAGCTTCTTCGTTTCCGCATTCAGACTCTGGACGACCTTCTTTAATTGACCGTTCTCCTCGGTCGTACTCTCGACATCCGCCACCAACCAAGTCTGAATCCGCTTCCACTTCTCCTTGCTCTGCTGATGCTCTTCATTCAACATTGAGAACGCATCCGACATTTTCTGTGCGTCTCGCCTAGCCTCTTCCGCATTATCCTTCAATACGCCAATTCGTCGTTTAAGGAACTGGCATCCGCTTGCACATCCTGTAGTTGACTTCGGAGTTGCTCGACATTAGTACGGCTCATGCGTTCGGCTTCGAGTTCTACTCGTACTTTCGTCAACTCCGCGTCCTTTGCCTCCATCGCACTTCGGAGCTCAACCTGCACTTTCTCCGCCTCCGTCAGCGCCGTGACTTTTCGTTTCAAGGCTTCCTCGCAGGTGGCGAGTCGCCGTTTCCATACCGTTACGTCGCGCTGTGCGGCTACCGAAGTTTGCGCTTCGATAGGTTCGCTCCGCTCGCACACTTTCTCCATCGTCTTTTCCAGCATCATCATAATCTCGTTCGCGTCTTTGCGCGTCGAACGAGCCTGTATCCCTACTGGTACCTTGCCCGCTACTACGGCCGTACCCACTGTACTTCCCGGTGACGATGGTTGGCTCACCAAAACGGTCTCCCGTTCGGTGTCCGCCGCTCTTATGCGATTTCCTCGGGCGCTTGGTCCGCTTCAAGCGTCGGTGCGCCGACTGTCTCCATGATTGGCTCCCCGCCTTCAGTCGTTGGTTGCACCTCATCCGTATTGGGTACGGGTTCTCCGATTGCCTATTCACTCGTCACCTCAGTGGCCAAAACTACGCCATCCTCCGCGTTATGTAAAGTTCTCGGCTCAAAAATTTCGGCCGTACTTCCCGGCCTTTTCTCTTCTTCTGCAGCTTCCGCTGGTTGTTCGGGGCTAGCCGTCTTCAACCGAATGATCAGACGGCCATGGGACTCCGGTTGCGCCGATTTCTTCCGTTTTTTCTTCCGCTTCTCCATCGGCGACTTCGTCGGGAGTTCGGGCGCGATCTCTGAATCATCCAAAGTGATGATGTCGACTTCTTCATTCGTTCCTGCTGCCCCTTCTCCGACCTGCGGTGTCGGGATAATCGACAAGTATGTGTGAAAGCAGAGGCAGGTCCACCGGAGATTTGAACTAGAGGAAACCTGAGTGGCAGAGTTGCGAGAAATGGAATTGTAACGAATATTCAGATATCAGAATAAGAAGAAGCAAGAGAAAAACTAATAAGATTTGAATTGAATGCCAGATAATCGGATTATAATGGGAAGAGTTCTTGAATCCAAGCCCCCCCCCCCCGCTTTTCCCATGTACGCCACTCCTTATATAGACTATGGAGTGGGTCGCCATAGTAAAAAAACGCAGGAGGGAAAAACTAGGAAAAATAAAGCAGGGGAAGAAAAAGGCAAAACAAGAATCGACCTAATGACCTATGGTTTTTTTTTTAAAGCAATTGCTTTATTCACCACGCCCTTGTATTGCTTTCGAATTATTTAGCATTCCTCGTCATAATGTATTTCACATTATACGCCCAAATCTTCAGGACACCATCGATCCACGGATTGACGATTATGGCCCGTCGATTTCACGATTCCACGATTCTACGATTCTCCGATTTTCCGATTCTACGATTCTCCAATTCTTACGATTCTACGATTCTCCGATTCTCCGATTCTCTGATTCTTACGATTCTACGATATCCGATTCTCCGATTCTTACGATTCTACGATTCTCTGATTCTCCGATTTTCCGATTCTACGATTCTCCAATTCTTACGATTCTCCGATTCTCCGATTCTCCGATTCCACGAATTTCCGGTTACAGCCCGTCGATCCACGGATTTCCGGTTACGATATGCTTTCAAGCCGTGTGAGGTTTCTATCACGACATCCACCCCCACCAAACCTGTACATCCACTGGTGTGTGCCAATTTGGATGGGTCCTCCTTCATTCAGCTATTCTTCTTCATCCATGACACTTAAGGCAGAATCGTCTAGAGCATCGAGCTGTATTTCTGATTCCTCTCTCCGTTTAAAGATCTTGATTCTTTTCTCGGCAATCGGTAGAGCGAGCGACGAACTATCCAGCTCTGTTAGGTGATAGGTCGCATTATCTTCGACCTTTTTTATGACATATGGCCCGAACCACTGTCGCGAAAACTTTCGTGCCGCTCTATGCTGGTTATCCAAGCTGTTGTCGTAGACAAGCACCCGATCACCTTCCATAATTCTTCTTGGTCGAAGACGATGTCGCTGATCAAAAGTCTCCTTGTTTTTGAGTCTAGCAGTCTTTAGACGAGCTTTGGCAGCTTCTATATCATCCTCTCTTCGCTCCAATTGTCGGATTCGCAAAGCCTTATTCCAATTTATTGTTGTACGAGGTTCTTTAATGCGCAAATCCCGAAGATTCGGCCGAAGATCTTCCGAAAGATCTTCCGTGGCTTTCCCGACTTCGCCCAACCTTGTTCCTTACGGAGTTTTGAAATTCTGTATTGTCTATGCCTCCACGACTTTTCGTAACTTCGCAGTTTTGCGAAGTTTCGTACCCTCCGGAATTTCGTAACTTCGGATATCTGTCGTTGCTTTCCGGAATCCGTAGTTTTCGTCGCACCTTGCGAACTTCATGTCCTTCCGGAATTCCGTCGCACGACCCCCTGCCCTCCGGAATTTCATCCACTTGCTTGAGCTACCACCGTAACATTCGCGAAATCCGACTCGAACTTCTTCGAGCGCGACTCAAGTCCTTATGAGTCTACGTATCTGCGGTCCATCCGCCTGATACGGTCGCGTCGTTACTTCCGTCACCTCATGGAAGGCATACCCCAGCAAGCCCTCCATCGTCAACCCAGTACGACTTCGTCGGCATCCTGCCGTAGCGTTACGGCTACTCTATTTCTTGTTCGTGGCCGAGACGTCCTCCGACGTCATGCCCGAACCATTCGTGGGAAGAAAAGGGTTGTGTGGCAACTTTCCGTAGTACGGCTTTAGGCGAAATCCGTTCGCCCATTGTGGTAGTACTTCGCCGGAAAGTGTGCCTAACTGGTACATGCCGCATTCCTCGTTCACGATCCAGTATGGTCCAGTCCACCGTAACTGTAACTTTCTGGGCATCAAGCCCGATCGTGACTGGAAGAGCAATACGGCTTTCCCTTTTCCGAATCGTTCCTCGTTCTTTTTCTGGTGTCAGTCTACGAACGCCTTTTGTAGCCGTTGTTCATGTTCCAGTGCCTCCATACTCCCGATTCGTTCCTCCTCGAGTCATAATAGCTGCTCCACCCGTGCATGCTCCGATTCTGACTCGTTCAAATTGTGCTCCCACTGAATCCGTAGACTCGGAACCATGAACTCTAAAGCCATGTCAGCCTCCAAGCCGAATGCCATACGAAACGGTGTCGATCGGATACTAGTTTTGTAACTAGTCCGATATGCCCAGAGTGCGGAGTGCAATTTACGATCCCAGTCCGTTCTGTTTGCTTCCACAATTTTCCGCAAAATCATCTGCAGGGTCTTGTTCGTACTTTCTGTCAGGCCATTTCCTTGCGGATAGTATAACGTACTCCTCTGATGGACCACTGCATAATGCTGCGTGAGGCCAGGCACCACGTCGTTGACGAAATGTGCTCCTTGGTCGCTCACGAGCTCTATGGGGTATCCGTAACGACACCATATATACTCGTATAAAAATTTAGCGGTGGACAATGTCGTATTGTCCGGTAACGCTTTCGCCTCCACCCACGTTATGCAATAATCCATAGTGACGAGTATATACCTATTCCATGTTTGGGGGTTGAATGGACCGAAAAAGTCCAGTCCCCATTTCTGGAAGGGTTCTAGCGGAAGAATGGGCTGATGCGGCATCCGTGCTGACTCTTGCGGTTGCCCCGTTCTTTGGCACAAATCGCACTCCTTCGCGAATAGGTGTGCATCCCGCAACACCGTTGGCCACCATAATCTGATTTGCCAGACCTTTCGGGCCATAACTTCCCCTGCATAATGCCCACCAGCCACTCCACTGTGGCATTCTCGCAACACATCTTCTTGCTCATCCTTTCGTACCACACGTCTCGATACTCCATCCGCGAATTTGTGGTACAAATTGTCGTTAATGAGACTGAAGGCACGGCTGCGTACTCCCAGCCGTTTTCGTTCTGCTTTCGACAATTCCTCGGGTGGGACGCCGCGGCTGAGAAAATTGATTATGTCGGTCAGCCACTGATCCGGGTCGTCCGTTGGCCCGGTTTCTGGTGTCACCGTCATTACCCTTGCGTCGGGGAAGTCGTCAACTACCCCTGCTGGCGCTTCTCCCGATTCCAACCGTGAGAGGTAATCGGCCACGACATGTTGTGCACCGGGTCGGTGGACTATGTCGAACTCGTACTCCTGTAAGAGCAGAGTCCACCGAGCCAACTTTGCTGTCAACGAGGCCGTGGACACCAGATAGACTAGAGCCGAATGATCTACGTGGAACGTAAACCATTTGCCGAGCAAGTAGTGACGAAATTTCATCAAACTGTAGATCATTCCGAGGGCCTCTTGTTCCGTTGTTGAATAATTCCGTTTTGCCTTCGATAATCGTCGGCTAGCGTAATATACTGGCCGAAACCAGTTCTTTTCGTATTTCTGCATCAATACGCTATCGATTGCTATATCCAATGCATCCACGAACACATGAAACTCCCGGTTCCAATCCGGGGGTTGTACCACCGGAGCACGTGTCAGAAAAAGTTTTAAGGTTGCGAAAGCCTTTTCCTCCTCTCAATTCCACGTAAACGGTTCCCTATGAACCGCAGCGTGAAGGGGCATGGCAAAGTCCGCCAAATGACGGATCATCCGACTGTGGCACCGAATCTGCCCCAAGAATTGGCTCAATGCCTTGGCGTTGTGCGGCGCCGGAGCTTCCAAGATCGCCTTGACCTTGTCGGGGTCCATCGCAATTTTGTCCTTGCTCACGATGTGGCCGAGCAGCATCTCACTAGTAACTGCAAAGGCACACTTCGCCGGATTTAGGCTCAGGCGCGCTTCACGACACTTTTTGAGGCACAACTCAACGTGCTGCAAATGCGCCTTATGCGCTCCGAAAACTGCAAAATCATCTAGGAACACTTGCATGAATCCAAGGATATACTCCTCGAAAATCTCCATGATAATCTGCTGGAAGGTAGTTGGGGCCGTCTTCAATCCGAACATCATGACGACTGCCACGAAGACGCCCCATTTCGTGACGAATGCGGTCTTTTCTTGATCCTCTTCAGCCATCAGGATCTGATTATATCCGCTAAATCCATCCAAGAAGCTGTACATTTTGTGCCCAGCTACCGTGTCGACTACACTGTCCGTAAACGGTAAGGGAAATGCATTTGTGATGGTTGCTGCGTTTAGTTTCTGATAGTTGACGCAGACCCTCAGCTTGCCGTTTTTCTTCGGCACCACCACCATCGGGGTTAACCACGTCGCCCATTTAACCGGGCTGATAAAGCCTACCCGAAGGAGCTTATCGATCTCCTCTTTGACTTTCGCCGTATAATTCGGGTTAAGGCGATACCTCCGTTGCTGTACCGGAATGGCTTCCTTCGCCAAATTTATCTTATGATGATAAAATTCCAAGTTTAACCCCTTCATGTCTTCGTACGACCATGCGAACACGTCTTTGTACGTCCGCAGGACATGGATCAGTTGCTCTTTGAACTCCGCATCGAGCTCCTTTGCGATCATCACGTTACACGGTTCCTCCGCCGTGCCCAGATTGAGCTCTTCGAGTTCGGTTGGCCCAACTCGTTGGGACACCGCCAACTCCCATTCCAAAGCTTCCCTAGCCCGGCCTAGTTCTACGATCGCCGCCTCATCCGAAATTCGGTACGGCTCCGCCTCTTTGACGACGTCAATTTCGTAGAGAGGCACCAGGGTTGGATTGTCCTGAAGGAAGGTATCGGCTTCCTCGTCCGTAAGGCCCTCTAGCATGTTAAACCTATCTGCATGCACTGGAGCCGTGGCCTTGTCCAGTATACGAATCTTGGTCGTGTGTATCCGAATCTTCAGTCCACCTCGTCGGAATGTCAGCACGTTCTTCGGCCAATCGTGCTTCATTTGGGCAGATCGTAACCATGGTCGCCCTAACAGGATGGGGTAAGCATCCTGGTGTGGCAGGTCCATGATTACCACGGAAATGGTGAATGCGTGCCCTTGCACGACCATTTCCAGGTCCGGCATCATTCCGATCGATCGGAACGAACTCCCATTTGCCATCCGCAGCCAAAATTTGCATGGCTCCCACTTCGTGATTCCCAACTGCCAACATTTGGCCATACTGATGACATTGACGCCTGACACTCCGTCGATTAAAATCCCTGCGATCTTCTACCCACCTACGATGGCCTCCATACTCAGGCATTCATAGTCCATCACCCGTTCGTCGACTTCGGTTAGTTGTATCGCAGGTGCCGTCATTGTCGCCGTTCCTACCAAGGTACGACAGATTCCTTCCCGAAATCTCGGCACTAACCGCAACAATTGTTCCAGCATCATTGTTACTTGTATTCCGGCCAAATCCGAAATGTCGGGCTCCATTCCGCTGCTAGACGGACCCGCGGATTCCGTAAGGACCTGTTTGCGGTTTGCCGTATGTTGGGTTTCCTGGGTCTAAATCTATGCGTTCCGCTGAGCATTCACCTCCTCGATCCAGTGTTGTAGTTGTTCGCGGACACGATCCTGCTCCGCCCATTGTTCCGTGCGAGCAGGGCTGCGCGTCGTGACTAACTATACTGCCGGCGTTATTAGGCTCACCGTCAGGCCTTTACTCGTTCAAGCTTCCCCCTGGTTAGAAGCTTGGCCAGGAGGTGGGCGGGGTAATCCATCGCGAAGTGACCGGGTTGACAGCAACAGTAACACAGAGTGTCCTTGCCCGGCTCTCGTCGGTCCCACCTCCGATTCCCTTGCGGCCTTGGCGGTCCGGTCTCCTGGCGCGGTCGGCCTCTTCCTGTCGAAATGGACTAGGTTGGAACTGTGGCCGTCCCCTGCGCTGGAACTATCGACCGCCGTGGTTGCCATTGTTGAACCGGTTGTTATCTCATTGTCCCCGATTCTGGACAAATACTAGTTGCACGGTCTGAACCGCTGGTGCGTTCCTCTGGGCCAGCAGGTTGTATTCACAGCTAGCCGTGGTATGCGTCCTTGCTTGGAATAAAGCGCAACGTTGCACGCATTACACGTTAGAATGTCTGAACTGTAAGCACATCGTACACTGTATTGCCTGCTGGAAGGCCTTCTCCTCAGCCTTCGGGGAAGGTGCAATCGCACGGAATTGGGACAACCCGAGTCCCTATTGCTGGTGATCTAAATTGAGTGCCCTGTTTACTATCTCCGTCAGGGGCACTCTGGAAGCGTCCATCAACAAAAACGAGGATCGGAGCGGTTCCCGTAAGGCCTTCAGAAACTGTTGCTTCTGAATCTCCTCAGCTGGCAGAGTATCCAGCATGGCCTTAACGGCTCGAAATCGTAACAAAAAATCCGCTACCGATTCCCCCGCTTGCTGCTGGAGGGAATAATACTCCTTCAACACTTCCGTGGTGTCAATCTTGACTTGAAACATTTCCAGGAACTTGTCCACCAACTCCTGGAACATCCCGAAAGTGCTGATATCCTACTTCGCGTACCATCTCGCAGCCTATCCTTCCAAGGGTAGTTGGAACTCCACGATCATGGATTGCTCATGTTCCGTTGGAGACAATCCTTGCGTCCCATGATTTACAGCCCATATGGACGGGAATTGCTTGACGTGTGTCGCCGCATCAGGGTGGTTAGAGTATTTAGGGTAGGCGCACGATATGATATCATCTGCATTTATCCGACAAGGATTCGTGGGTTTCGGAGGAACACCCGTTCCCTTTGCAACAGTCTGTGGTCCGCCAAGTTCGACTGCTGACGAAATTTTGGATCCACCCGAAGCAGAATACAGTCAGAAGTCAGAAGCAGCAGATGACGGCCTGCAACGGACGAACCGCGCTCTGATACCACATGTTGTAGACGAAGGTCGTCAGGCGGAACAAGCACTGGCTTCCAGCAGTATGGTGGAAGCGTCAAGAAGTGGGTGGGAGTAGAGAGAAGATCAGATCTGAAGGAGGAGGCGTCAGATCTGAAGCGTCAAGATGTGGCGGCCAAGACACGAGAGAGTGTGACAGAGAGATTGGCACAAAATGGAACTTTACCATTAACTGAGTTGGAGCAACCAACTTTAGACGACCATACAAGCCTGGTATTTATACCCCCAGGCTAGGGCACAAGCCATCCCGGCATATTACAAATATGGCCCGTCCACTTATGGGCAGTGTGAACACGGCCATTAGATGCCCATACTCGACACTCCCCCGTAATGGGTGTGTTCTAGAAAATCCGTAAAAGAAAAAAGGAAATGTACAGGTTTTACAGATTTACAAAGGGGCTGATATACTATAGAATAGTGTGATCGGAAAGTGCGATCGTGCAACGACAAGATTAGTCGTAGACTTACGGAAAATCGGAAGTACCGAAAGAACGGAAGGTACGAATAAACGGAAGATCAGAAGACACGAAAAAACATGAAATTACAATCGGACACAATTCCGATTAATCGTAGAAGTGTGATCGCCGTAGAAGTTGCAACTATCTCAGTAGCTAGTCCGAAATCAGCTCCACGCCCATCCGATTGCATAAGGAACGAAATCGGTCCGTCGAAAGACTCTTGGTCATCACGTCCGCAACGTTGTTAGTCGTAGAGACCTTCTCTAGACTGAGCATCTCCTTA
>JBBBWG010015935.1:5101-16389 GCA_037176905.1 Azolla pinnata
GGGTGGGTGCGCTACGAGTGCGGCCGCGATGGCAAATGGGCGGCCGCCTCGATGTCCGCCGATCTACGCGATGCGAACACCGGAAGCATCGTGGGCAGATTCTCATCACAAGGCCACCGCGATATGAGCACGTGGACCATGCTGAACAATGAGGGCGATCGTGCCGAATCTGGCCATGTATCGAGCATCGTCTCTGGTACGATTTCGCCCGCTTCGATCATGGATTTCCGATCCATGATATCCTCTGATTTCGTAGGCTTCGGCAACGGTTCGGCTTCGAGCCAAAACCCAAACTATCAAGCCGCGTTTATTATAATGATGGTTTAACATCTTAATTAAGAGTTTCGGCTGGTTTTGGGTTTAGGTTTGAGGATTTTAGTGGTTCGAGGATTCCAAAACTGGTTTGGGTTCCGAGGTTTCCAAACTAGATTAGGTTTTTGGTTCCAAAGGGACGCCGGTTTGGTTCAGCTTGGTTAGAGATAATATCGACAGTTTAACCGCGTTTAAAACCGCGTCCACGGCTCAACGGTTTAAAACCATTTCATGATTCCGATAAATTTTCATTATGAACAAGAAGAGTTATTTGTTTTGAAGCCCTAGTCACAAGCCTAAATGTTTGCATCTGGCTTCAAACTTCGGATTCCGATGGTTTGGTTTTTCTTTTAACGGTCGAAGCCTTTGACTGTTTGTCAATTGGTATGGTGTTGGTTTAACGGTTGAGGCTTGGCGGGGTTAATCGGTTAGGGTGGTTTCGGTGTAAAAATTTGTGTTGTTGTTTTTCAAACGGCTTGGTTCAAGTTTTTATCGTTTCCAAACGGCTTGGTTTAAGTTTAAGATTAAGTTTAAGTTTAAATTTAAGATTAAGATTAGGATTAAATTTTAAGATTAAGTTTAAGTTTAAATTTAAGATTAGGTTTAAATTAAAGATCAAAATTTAAGATTAAGATTAGGTTTAAATTTAAGATTAAATTTTAAAGATTAAGTTTAAGTTTAAATTTAAGATTAGGTTTAAATTAAAGATTAACTTTTCAGATTAAGATTAAGATTAAATTTTAAGATTAAGTAAGTTTAAATTTAAGATTAAATTTAGATTTAAGATTAAAATTTTAAGATTAAGTTTAAGTTTAAATTTAAGATTGGGTTTAAATTAAAGATTAAATTTAAAGATTAAGTTAAAGTTTAAATTTAATATTAAGCTTAAGATTAAGATTAAGTTAAAGTTTAAATTTAAGATTAAGTTTAAATTTAAGATTAAGTTAAAAAAAACGGTTTGACTTCGTTCGGTTCGGCTCGAAGCAACTCAAGCCAGGCAGAACAAGACCGAACCAAACCGTTGCCGATGCCTTCTGAATCCGAATTTTTTAATATCCACGGCGAACACCGTCGTCGTTTCCCCAGGAGCTGAGATCGCGGCTCGACCAGGGGCGACGCCGTCGGACTTGCCGGACGTTCTGGCGGTGGCGGCGGGCCACGAGTTCCCGGGGGCGGCGTCCGAGGTCTCGTACGTCTCGCGGGCGGGCGCGCGGGGCGGCGCGTGGCCGGACGATGGCGGGCGCAGGTGTGAAACCGGACGCCGCGGTGTTGCCGAGCTCGTCGCGTTCGCGTCCGAGTTCCAGTTCTGGAGGCAGGACCCGATCCCGCCGCGCGTGCCCGATGCGCTCGCCGTCCCTCCGCCGCAACGAGTTGTCCAAGGACTCTACGCCCGAGGCTCCGTGAATTACGCGCGTTACGACGACGCGGAAACCGGGTGGCGCGAGGCGAGTGTGAACGCGGACATGTACGACGTGCCCGGGGGCGCTCGGCTCGGCTCCTTCTCCGCGCGCGGCGGCGGCGGCTCCTCGTGCCGCTGGCGTCTCGACGGCGGCCGCCGCGGTTTCACACTCGCCGGCTCGCCGGCCGCCGCGCCGACGCCCGTCTCCCCCGACGCCCTCCCGTGGGCGCTCCACTCCATCACCTCCACCGCCCGTGGCAACGACTCGTAAAGCTTCTTCTTCTTCTTCTTCTTCTTTCTCTCCTCCTGTTGTTGACTTAGGATCGATCGATCGATCGCGACAGTTGGTGGGACCTTCGGATCGATCGATCGCGACAGTTGGTGGGACCTTCGGATCGATCAGTTGGTGGGACCTTCGGATCGATCGATCGCGACAGTCGATGATTGTTTTTTCGATGGGCCTCGGATACCGACCGCTCGTTCGTCTCGCTTCTGCTTCAGGACCGATCTCGGGCCCTACACGTACGTACAAATGGTGTCCACGAGAGGCGGCCTTCCGCCGTCGTTGAGCCTTCTTCCTCCCATGGGCATCGCCACCAGGAAGGGGCGCATCTGGAGGTCTCCGTTCTCCGCCATTTTCTGGTTCTACGCCAAAATATAGACAACGCGCTCTTCTTCTACTGGGATGCACTCTCTGCGAGCATCGAGAAGAGTTGGTTAAGCACTTAACCTCTTTGTTTAGCGCAGCGGACCATCCAAAACCCTAAACCTCGGCTCCCCGAGTGAAAAATGAAGCGCCATGCTTCGAAACAAGCGCAAGATCAGTTCGCATGAGATGCAGGTAACTACGAAATGCAAAGTCCGATCGACATAATTGAGCTATAACATACTACAGACCAGCATCGCCATGTACTTCCGTCTTTCCTCTTTGTGCCCCACATTCTCCTCAAACTGTAGTAACAAAAATAATTTAACTCATAACAAGGTAATTCTCCAAAGGCTATGTATGGTGTGGTGAATACCCAATTTTTAGGTTAGGCCTTTTTCCGTGTTCCCTGCACGCCGAATCAAGTCAGTTGATGTCAGGGCTACAGCTCGAGTTGAACAATGTCGCTTGTTTTCGTTACTGAGCTGTGCACCAGATTTCAGAGTTTTTACCTCGGATTGTTGGCCTGTATACGGTCCAAGCCCTCCTCCAAGCTTCCAGAATGAGAGCATTTCTACACAGCAAATTTGGTCAGATGGTGGGTATGCTTGACATCAGAACAAGTTGCAAAGAAGGATTGAACATGTTTTATTCCTTTGTAGGGAATGATAACAAAAACCTTTTGTAGCATAAGGTTGGTATATATATATATATATATATATATGTATGTATGTATGTATGTATTGAAGTCATGGCAGGAAGCTGTCCACAAATATCTCAAAAGCAGTTGGCAGAGCCAATCCAATTTTGTGCTCTTCTCATTGCTTTTATGAAAAAGTTCTCTGGGCACGATGGCTTTGAACAAACTCCAGATTGTATTGTGGAGCAAAGGGGCCCAGGCTTAAGTGCATCACCAAAGCACTTCTTGTCGGTAATGTACCAAACAACCTTGTGAATACATCTTGCCATCCCTTCTTTTGCCTTCACTGCTCTGTGGAATGCCAATAGTTCTGTTACAACCACCATCGATCGATCCACGGCATTGCTGCTCAATGAATGCGCATAAGACTAACCTCTTTGCAAATGCTGTGAAAAGGATCTAAATAGAAACATGCACAAGAAAATGCTGTATATAAAGATGCAATTCGGATAGAAACCTACAACTGGAAATAGGGAACATAGGAAAGGATTCAGATAGCAACCTACTCTAGGAAACGGTGACATAGGACAGCCAAAATATTTAGCATCGATATGCAACGCCAAAAGCTACTTGAGTTTTTTAAACACATATTTATCTATTGATTGACCTACTTATGTATCCATCTTATCACTATGCAGCCAATTGCATCTGTTGTGCTGCCCCCACCCTAAGTGGAAGCCTTCTGTTCATAATATCTGTAACGAGCTTGAGACGAGGATCTCCTTCTGGGATTTGTCGGCGCTGTGACAAAAAGATAAGTACGACAACAAACACATTGATATGGTGGAACCTTCACTGAAATAAGTTTCTGTTTTGTATATTTTTCTTCTTACCTTCAAGCCTCTGAAGTACATGTCAATAATCCTTCTTGGTAAATTCACTTTACGCTTCTGCATGAGATCAAATAGCAAGTTGGCCATAGAGAAATCTCCTCCCTGTTCAAAATGATCGCAATCAAGAAACGAAGCACTTTCATATACTGAAAATAAATGAATTTCTTCCTCGCTTTCCAACTATAGCATATATAAGAAAGAGGATCATACTGGCTCCTGAGATGCTAATTCCAGGAGATCGCCATGCATCTTATTTGTGATTGGCAAGCCTCTGTTCAGCATGTCTTGCTAAAAAGTGGAGCCAAAAAACACTTTAGACACCCCTAATCAGAAACACAAATCAGGATTGATTAAGAACCAGAAAAAAAATCAGCAGCAAAAACATCAAGCATATCCTAAAACCACTGCACTCTAGGAGCTCACATTCTACATTTCTGTAGAGTGCGCAGTATGGACACTGCTCTGAGCGCTAACATTCTACACTTGTGTAGATGTGCAGCATGAGCATGTACAATGTATGCTGTTAGATGTGCTCTGTAATTTATTGCGTACTAATCATCTCTGAACTTGCGGCACAAAACATGGAATCAACCACTTACCAAAACCTTCTTTGCTGTCTCCATTCCTTCTCTTGTAAATCCCCTCACAGCTTCCAGAATGAATACCTTTAAAAACGTTGGGCAGAAGTTAGCTAAGGATCCATCCTCGAGAGACTGAGATATGATTCATTGACTGTGAGTTGCTAAAAAGTCTAATAAAAACAGAAACCGAAAATATAAACACAGAAATGAAGAAAAGTTTGAGTAGATCTTCTTAAGTAGGGAATGCATACAACAAATAACTCAGTTCGTGCAGGCCGCCCTGAGCTCAGATAGCCATTAAGAGCCTTCAATGCAACACCATATTCTTGACATGCAACATGGCACCTGCATTGCATTACCAACGTTTGTAAACGAACCATGCAAAATGTCAAGATTCAAAGTGAAAACATGGTTCAACGCCAGCATGACCACCGAAGACCTTCTTCTAGGGCATAGAGAAGAAAATGTGTTACTATCTGAGTTTAACACGTCTTTAGATAACAAAAAATCTGGATTACCTAGGGCTCAACGGTCATTCAATATATTCAAAATTCGGTACTTTTATACTCGCATATCTGCCAAGGGATAACTAACATTAAGTATAAATATTTGGCTCAAGGTGGGAGTACCCACAATTCATCAAATGCCAAGATTCAAAAGGTGCAGAACAAACTCTAGCACTTGATGGATTTAAAAACACCATGCAACACCTGCAAGAACACCAAGAACCTTCTATGGCAAAGAGAGGAAAACGTGATACTATCTGAGTTCCTCAAGATTCTGTCCAGAAACAAACGGTACCTGGATTGCGTAGGGCTTTAATTGTCAGTCAACATGTTCAAATTCACTATTTTTATACTTATATGTATGTCACGGAGCGACTGGCATTGCTGCATATGAGTATTCAACTCACGGTAGGAGTACCCACAATAGCAGAATTCGATAGGTGTTTCCACCATTGGGCTCACTATATTAACCTGTACCTCAATTCTCTGCAGTTTCATTTTACAAGATTAAATGGATGCACTACTTAAATCAGGGTCCTATACATCCTTCTTCCTGCATCCAAATACAAGCCTGATTGGCCCAAATCCTAATCAAGCAAGATTAGGATTTGGACCATATTCTATATGAACACATACACTGTCTTATTGGGAATTCTAGGGATGTGTGTTGTAATGTTCTTGATGGCATGGTTAATCATTCTTAGCTGTATTCTGGAGATGTGTGAACCCTTGTATTTTGTGCGCGTCCCACACGGAAGAAAGGAAAGGAATGCGTTGAATATATTTCTCTTGTTCAGGGTGTGCAGGAAGTATGCATGCGGCTATCTCTTAGAAATGTTTCTTGTTGATACTCCATGGAGATCTTTTTTCTTGCGTATTAACATGCCCCTTAGATCTTCCTCCTCTTCAGCTTACCTCGTTGTTCTTTTTTGTCATTTCATGTTTATTTTAATTTGACTACATCAAAATCACTACTATTCCCTGAACACTTGTGGGGAAAGTACTCAGAATTACTTAAAAGTTCCATGGGGTCTTCCTATTGATTTGTTCCTTTGTACCAGGGCAAAATCCTATATTTGTTTCTCTTCTGAAACAGTACAAATATAAACAAAACCTCTCAATCTTAAGAGTTAAATTTCTATTCTAACTTCAAATAACATTATTTGAGAAGAAGCAAAACGCAATAAGTAAAATTAACAGTAAAAAAACAGGCGAAATTTCTAACCATTTCAAATGTGCATCTATAGTAGTATATAATGACTTTTCATGTGATTCCATATGTTGCAGAATTAGGAGATGTATGCAAAATATAAATGATGTAGAAAGAACAAATTGTTGGAGAAACGTAAATAATACAGACAGGCAACTTACCATCTTAAAGGATGACAACTATACAACATTAATCTAAAGAGGTTATCTCACACTGAAGGTGGAGGGATATCAAACAAGAAATTCAGTACCATGTGAGCAACCACAGAGGTGACTATTCATAAGTAAATTTCTTCTTGTACACAGTTCTATCTAATTATGTAGAAATTTTCTGTGGCATTTTTTAAGTTTAACCTTCAAAATGATACACATATACATGTTCCGCACCTCAGGATTTGTGCTACACAGAAAAGATCCGGCTGGAAGCTATCTTCTTTCAGCATCTGTACAACACTCCTGAGGGCCTGCATGTAAACCATAACCGACATATTATGAATTACCAACTACAGAACCACTATCCAATGCCACCTGCAGCAAAAGAAATTTACTGATCTATTTTGCCAAAGTATCAATTTCCAGCATCTATAAATGTAAAATTGATACTGTATATTTACCGAAAATTGACTATCTCATGGATCATAGTGTGATTACAATATCATTATCTCGTTATACAAGGAACAAAATATACCTAACAGGCCATAACCCAGGCCTATATTGAGAAAGTAAAAACATATATATTTGTCCAAACTGAGATACTATATCACTGCATTTTTCTGAGAATGACCTGTAACAGTGATTTCAATCATTCAAAACTATACAAGATCAGATCTAGGATGCACTTACAGACGTATTTTTAAGGTCCGCACATGCCGAAAGGGCCGCATGATACACCGTCAACCGTCGATCAACTATATTTGCACGCCCCCGTACAAACTCAATAGTAGGCAAACAATAAATATATTCATCAGTTTCATCGATTATATCTCCACCATCTCGTCCACCACCAAACATGTCTAAACCAGACCAACTTCTTGCCTGCCTTAATATATCAAGGATCTTTGCAACCATAAAAGTATGGGATAAATTAGAAATGCTAAACTGTGATAATAAGGAATAGTAATTCAAACATATCCAGATCCTAAACCTTCTCAAACGTATCATTTTTCTTCACTGGCTGATTTTTCTCTGCTGCTATGAGTGCAGCATAGCAGTACTTGTTTAAGGCAAGTCCAGACTCTGTTATCCTTTGCACAACACCTGCCCTGAAAACTTAAGAGCGTTTTTTATGCATATATGCCAGAAATCAAGCGAAACGAAAAACTACATTTAGAACCAACAATTGTATACTCACGCTTCTTTTGGTAGCCCTACTGCCCCACATACTCCAAGAAGTGCAGTTAATGTTTTCAATTTTGGGCGCAAGCCGAAATGCAGCATCTCTTCCACAACCTTAGCAAAGAAAGATAACAAAGGTGGACCACTGGTGCACACACACGCTGAGAAAATATACATGAAATACTTAACACCACACTAATTTGACAGGAAATTCTGTTTTATGGCAAGACAATCGATAACAATGTCCTGGATCTGTTAGAGACGGCAACCATCTGGCCAAACATTTCTTTTCATTATAGACCATCTGACTCGACCATCCCCCTTCCCATGTTAAGGTTTAGTTAATATGCAGATAGTTAATGTCCTGGATCTGCACCATCCTGGATCTAATTTCATTATAAAACATCTGACTCTACTATTCCCCTTCCCATGTTAAGCTTTAGCTAATGTGCAGATAGTCAATGTCCCGGATCTACCATAAATGTTACAGAGATCCGCAGCATGGTTAAATTAAAGACCCCCTATTCAAATATTGTTCACGACTTAACTTAACAGCTTGACATTAATGACTCTATATAACCGGAATGACCTATTTTCCAGAACAGTTGATATATTTGCGTGAGTTCCCTGCAGAAAAATCTGTCCACAATTTGCAAGCTATATTTCCAATTGAGCTCTCATATCTGAGCATGAATCAAACGAAGCTCACAACGTCATGATAAATCGTTAATAGGCTAATAACAACTAATCCAAGCCATGGATGAACCTGAAATGCACGGCGTTGTTGGCGGCATCTACCACAAGTAGCAATCAAGCAATTGAATGTCAAATCCTGGAATAAAAAACTTTCCATTTTAAAAATGATAGCATGAACCTACCCTTTGCATCTACTACACTATTTCAAAAGAAGCTTTATGAATTCTGACTCATCAGATGCATTAAAGTTTCTTCTACTGATGTATGTAGTTTTAAACCACTATGAATCTACATACTTACATCGGGAATATAGCCCATGCTTTTCATCTCCTCGTAGAAGTAAAAGGCATCCTGTAGACGACTGCCTTTCATACATCCAACAAAGAGTGGTGCAAATGTGTCTGAAATTGGTTGAATTCCATCAAGGATCATGTCGTCATACACATCACGCAACAAAAATGGCCTATAAAAAGGACATTTACATGTTATGTGAGATGAATAAATGTTATGGATCATTGCGCATGAAAGAAATGAGTATGCAAAAAAAAATAGAAATACCTGTTGAAATTATTTAAATTGTATAGGACGTCAACATATTGATTGGCATCATTTGCATAATTTCTTTTCTCGTAATCAGCTGAAACCACAGAAGAATAAAACTGGAGTCTTCCAACACTGCCAGTAGCCTGACATACGTTGCCAACACCTGCTACACACTCAAGAATGTCAAATGTCTGCTGGTTGCAATTGTTTGATAAACATTAAGCATTGCCAGGATCTCATGCCTCGTATAATCAACTTAATCCCAAGCAGAATTTGTTTTTCCTATGGTTTTTCGGCACATAAACTGTAGGCTCATAGTCTGCTTATGCTCAAACATCATGCCTCAGTTTTACAAGAAACATATTTTTAAATTCACTTAACAATGCCAGATTAAATCTTCACAGCAGAGATGTCATAAAAGTATAGATGATCAATAGATCATAAACAGTATTTGGTATCAACATGGATACTAGATAAGCCATCAATTATACTGTGGACGTGTGCAGATATAACTCTAGATCACCTTATACACCATCTTCCAGACTCCATACTACATCATAAAGCGCATGTTTCTAGATTAGAATGATTCACTAGAACACAATATCAATCCGTCCATGAACAAGGAAAATGCTCAATTGGATGTCTCTCTCAACAGAGATATGCTTTCCATCTCAGAACCACAATTAAACAAGTGTTTAAAATAATTTGGAAAACAGTTTTCAACGGACCACTAGTTGAATAATGTAGCAAAAGTACATACTACAATAACAAAATGTGTGAGTATATACAAGTGTTCTAAATTGAAGAGAATGACTTCACAGTATGTCAAAAAAACAATAGTAATCATTTTCCCGTCTCACATGAATGCAGCCATTCTGTGTAATACTCCTGTCAGAACTATATTTATTCAGAAATTTTAAAGAGTATAAGAGCTTTACTAGAAGCATTCATATGTGACTCTTGCTGTACGAAACTTTACAAAATGAATTCCCTATCTTACAAGATACATGGTGTGCATAATTAGAAGAATGACCAAAGATCTGTACAAGCAAGCACAGATATTGCACAAATTGACTTGGCAAAATGAGGATATGGACGCGACTATGTTATTAGACACAGTGAAGATTGACTGAATTATCGAAGTATATGGAAGGCCCTAAGAAATATGTTGCACTAAGTTGAAAACACAAAATATGGCTTTGCTTCATTGTATACCACCACTTTAAAAAATCAATGTCGATCATAAAACATGTTGATATGTTTGTTTTACCCATACTGCTTCTAACTTTTGTAGAAACTGCGATTCATCCAACTTACACGAAAATTTTGGTTCAGAATCTACACTTTACAGATTTCCATTTCACCATCTTAAGAGATACATCACATAAATGAGAGATATATGGATATGGATGACCAGTAAGAAATTTTAGAGATTCAATCTCCCTGATCCCTAAGCTATATTTTTCCTAGAATATAGATGCAGAAGTCCAAAACAATGGGCAGATCCAGTATATATAAAATACATACAAAACAGTTACGGCAGAAGCAAAGACAAACAGCATTTATTCAGAACGCTTACATGTGGTTGTTTTCTATAAGATTTTAAACTATCCATGAGGAGAAGAAAAATTGCATAGAAATACATATGTGCAGAATTGTGGACTGTTTAGGCGAATTCACTTCACAAATGCTCTTTCTCTGACCAGTTTTGTACACAGCATAGCAGTAGAAAATAAAAGGCGTCATGAAATGGCCTTTCTTTGTTGAATTCTTTGCAGAAAGTTTTGAGAACGAATACTTGCACAGTACTCGACCAGAAGGAATAAAAAAACTCTCTTTCTCGGTTTAACTATATTATCTGAGAGATTTGAAAGAATGATTTCTCACGAATCAGCTTCTCTGCTAGGTGCTATGCACAGAAAAGTTGTGAATGAATCCCCGTTAAATGTGAAAACAAAGCAACTTCATTCTCAGCTTGATTTTACCCGCAGAACTCATGGAACTGCTCCATTATCACACCCTAATCAAGCAAAACCTGCTCGGAAATGAGCACTTCTTCTTCCTTCACTTATTTCTATGCACGAAATCTTGTGAACAAGAAGATGTTCTCGCAGTACGTAGATTTGAGGAAGAATATAAGATTGCATTGTTGGAATGAGGAAAAGGTCGGTGACAGTGATGCAAAAATGAACCTTTGATCAGCTGAAATGCCGAAGCACACAAACGTTTGAGAGAAAGAAGCCATCTTTGCACGGGGACAATTCCCACGGAAACGGATCATTCTTACCCACAAATTAGGGAGAGAATGGGGTGAAAAGGAGGTAGAGAAAGCCTGGCCAGAAGGAAGCATTTCCATGGCAGTACCACATGGGTTTGGTTGTAAGTGGGGAAACGAAGAGGGAATTCTTTGCTTTTCTCTGCTGAATTCATTTCTTACCTGAGGAGGAAGCGGAAGGGATGATCGATCCACGGCGAGCTGAATGTCGGATCAAGTGGCGAAGGGCCATACGAGCCTGGCAAAGTCTCTG
>JBBBWG010015946.1:0-16386 GCA_037176905.1 Azolla pinnata
TGTATGTATCTATGTATGTACAAAAGCGTATATTCTTTACACATGTATGTACATATGTATGTACAAAAGTATGTATTCTTTGCACGTGTATGTATGTACAAAAGTATATATTCTTTGCACATGTATGTATGTATGTATGTACGTACACAAGTATATATTCTTTGCACATGTATGTCTGTACCAAAGTATGTATTCTTTGCACATGCATGCATGCATGCATGCTTGTTTGTACGTACCAAAGTATGTATTCTTTGCACATGCATGCATGCATGTATGTATGTACGTACGTACCAAAGTATGTATTCTTTGCACATGTACAAAAAGTATGTATTCTTTGCACATGCATGCATGCATGCATGTATGTATGCATGTACGTACCAAAGTATGTATTCTTTGCACGTGTACAAAAAGTATGTATTCTTTGCGCATGCATGCATGCATGCATGTATGTATGTACGTACGTACCAAAGTATGTATTCTTTGCACATGTATGTATGTACAAAAGTATATATTAAGATTCATCAATAGTAATACAATGTCAAAATTACATCCTTAAAGAGGGTCGAGATCGTGAAAACTTCACTCCCTACTAGAGCCTTTCCATTTAGCTCTCTTAATGGCCACCGAATCACATCTCCATGGGCCATTTGGGAGGCTTCCATTGCCATCTTATCACCCTACTAGTCCTAGAATGTATTCTTGGATTCTCGGCGGATCGGTCCATAGTGGGAATGGCCAAGACTGTCTAAAGTGGCCCACACTATTTGATCCGAAACCCCAAACCCTAAACCCTAAACCCTAATCGATTGAGAAAATGAAGGCAAGCGATCAATGGTTTTACAGAAGGATCCATCGAACAAAGAGCTACCGATGAAGATTCAGATCAAAGCGGTGGATTCGATCAGCATTAGGGCTTTCATCTTGAGGAAGCACTTGGCGAGAAATGGGTGTCCATTTTCGGGCACAGCCCACAACCACCTCCGAGAAGAAGGATGTCCACAATACTCAACCCTGAAACCCTAAATCGGAACCCCAAACCCTAAACAGGCTTCTTTCTATCTTTTTGTTCTTAACCCAAGTCATCAAGCATTTTGGGGCTGTTGTAGACGTTGTTGATGAAGGGAACAAGTCATCGTGTTGTGCATGGCAAGTACATTCATGGAATGCCAAGCGTGTCACTTGCTAAATATAGAGAAAAACAGAGTTAGCCCTCTATATGTATGTTACAAACAGCTCAAGAGAAGGAAGTGGTGGAGACCCAAACAAAAACAATACACTATGGTAACCAACTCTCTTTAAAACAAAAAATTCTGGCACTTCCCTCCGGCTTTTTTGAAGCCCAATTCTAGTGGTAATTGTATGAATTATGGCATTCACGCTGTTGTTTTTCAAGCCAATTCTAGTGGTAGTTAAACTAGGCTTTTGGGAAGACAATTCCACCAACTGCGGTCTTTTTAAGCTAATTCTACTGATATTCTCTGGTTTTTTAGGCCAATTCTAGTAGTGAAACCATTGTCATTAGTACAATCAGGAGACAAATCCTGTAGTGGCAATTAAAACTGTATGGCATTCATTTACTTGGTTTTTTGAAGCGGCCAATTTTGGTAGTGGTATAACCAATTCTAGTGATAGTTTAACTATGGTTTTTTAAAGCCAGTTCTAGTAGAAAGACCATATTGTCACTAGTACGACAAATTCTAGTGGTGGTTAACCTGTATGGGATTCATTCATTGAACCCAATTGTAGTGGTGGTAGAGGCAAATCTAGTGCTGATCATAGTTCACTATGGTTTTTTGAAGCCAATTCTAGTAGTAAGAACATTGCCATGAGTACAACCAAGAGACGAAACTGTATGGCACTCACTTGGTTTTCTAAAGCCAATTCTGCTGGTGTTGATTAGCCATGGCAATCACCTGACCGTGCCAAGTAGATCCATATGTCATGGCTAATCAACCTGACCGTGCCAAGTAGATCCATATGTATTATTTTGAGGTAATTAGAGAATTACAGAACACTCTAGGATCAGTTTAAAAACCTGTTTGAAACATAGAGGTAGTTTTCGCTCGATGTATCCTGGCCCAATCTTTCATCAGTGTTCGTTTGATGGTAGTAGTATATTGGGTAATATCCAGCTCCAGTGGGGGATGATGGATTGAGCGATGTACTATACTCCTGGTCCGATCTTTCATCAGCTTGTGTGTCTTGAGCAATGGTAGTAGTAACTTGGGCAACATCCATCTCATGGGGGAGTACTCGCAGGCACAGCATTAATAAGGTTCCATGGTCGAATCAAAGCTTTTACTATCGAGAAATGATTTGTGTTCCTTTTGAATCTTCTTTCTTCCTTCTTCCTCGAGATTTCTTGCTCTTGCTTCACATGCTGAATATTGATCAATGCTGTCTTCTTCTTTCTTCTCCTTCTTCTTCTTCTAAGTTCCTCAAGTTTCTTTTGTCCTTGCGTTTGCTTCACGATATGCTGAATCATCATGACGAATGCTGGTGGCGATGATGGAGGTGGATCAGAAGCAGCAGCTGCACGGCTTGGTCGGGAGGGCAGTGATGGGCACTACTCGGGCATTAATGGTCGCAGCGACGGTGGTGAGCGTGGCTCTCTTCTTGCCCGGATCAGATGTTAACAGCGATCTAATTATCAGCATTAAGAACCATCACCATGAACTTGGCTATGGAGGCAATATTGCAAGGGTAGCAGCACAGCAGCAATTTGGACCAAGCCCACCTGCGGGCTCAGGATCTGGAGGCAGAAGCACAGTGACACCCGGATGCAGAGGCGTATTGGGCAAATTGAACCAATGCCTGCCTTACATCGTCTTGAACAATACAGGTTCTAGCGGGAGCCCACCGCCGATGGGGAAGAACAAGTCGAGCCCCGGGTGTTGCAATCCGCTGGTGGGAATCTTGAAATCTCCGTTCTCCAACAACACGCAGTGCCTTTGCAGCCTCATCAGCCTCGGCAGCGCCAGCAATGTCAGCGTCGATGTCAACAAGACCATGCTCGCCCTCCTCAGCCTCTGCAACTACAGCCGCCGCGCAGTGCCCCGAAACATCACGGCTTGTCTAGGTAAAACTCAAAAACTGTGTACTGTGCTATTGTGATCTGTGGGATGAATGATGGTGATGGCGCTTGCGGGCTTTTAGCCATGGTGCGTGGTGGTGGTTGTGGTGGTGGTGGTGGTGATGATGATGATGATGATGATGATGGTTGCTGCTGGCTTTTCCATGGTGGTGGTGATAATGATGATGATGATGGTTCCTGCTGCTGCTTATAGCTTCTCTTCCTCTTCAAAGGAAAGGAGGAGGAGGTGGTGGTGGTGGTGGTGGTGTTGATGATGATGGTGAATCTGGTTTTCGCTTTTGCCGGTTCTGATTGCCATCTCCTTCCTAGTATACAAAATTTCACTGCTAATTGCTCAATTCTCTTCCTCGCGTACTCTCTCGAGGAAGAGATTTGTTGGATTTACTGATTGGCCAAGCATTGTGACTGGCACATTGAGGGTTCCGTGTGTGTGAACTCCATAGATTTGATGTGTGCCTGTTTTTCCTTCACAACTGATGTTCTGTTCTGGCGAGATTTTCATACTCTGATGTGGTTTCTTCTTAGGCCTGCCGCCTTCTGGCTGACTTGTTCCTCGTGGGTGGCTGCCATTTTCCCCCTTCCATGATCTGCCTTGAACGAGGAGGGTCGGCAATCTCAGGAGAACCCAATAATTTTGTTGCCGCATTGTCATATGATCGATGCTACACAGCTCTCTCCGTCAAGAATTTCAGCATGTATAGTCTCCATCTGTAGAGTAGTAGCAATAATGGTTTAAAGATGATAACCATGAGAGTTGCAGAGCTCTTGTAGCTGATAACAGTATATGTTGAAGAAGGAACTTTTATTAGGTATATATATGTTTCGTGGCATACTGAAAGCTTTATGGTGTTCTTCTTTCTTTATTCTACGTATAAATGAAAGAGAAATGAGGCACAGCATTCACTTGCCTTGTCTACTCTTTCCTGCTTGTTTTTCAAAGCCCCCGGCTCCACCATGGAAAGGAAACTCAGCATGTCATCTGTGTAAAGCCAAGCCAAACCAACGTGAAGAATCACACAGTTGTATCATGCCTTTTAAACATCTTAAAAACACAGATGGGTCGACTGAAACCCTACGTTGTCATGGCACATCTCTCCACACGATAGTCGGTTCACACGAATCAAACTTGTACTGCCTTGTATATCAGAAACAGATTATGGTTGTTGGTAAGACTCGCATATATATATATATATATATATAGTTGTCAAAACCAGTCGGCCTAGGACTGGCAAAATAGAATCAAATTGAGTTTTACCTGCTCCCTACATACTGTAATGGAATGAAACACGACGCAGACTGTTGAAACCAAGCACACGAGACGAATGACATGGATCTTTGTACAGGAAAACTTCAAATGAATATATAAGAAGGTATTACAAGAACGAAAAATAAAAACGGAGTCTGAACTGGGGATGAAAAAAAACTAACTGAGATAAAGAAGAATGAATACAACCATAGTTTCTAGACTATGGACGGTAAATAGGTGAATCCCCCATCAAAACACAACACACGGAAATGTTGGGAGCTCCGGTGAGCAGTAGAAGCTTCATGTATAACCAAAAACGAGCCCTTCACACAGTCCTTTACCTGCAATACAAAAATAAAATGCAAAAGATATCAGAAGATTTCAAACACCTAGGTTGACTAATATGATCAACAAAGATCTACAAGAAGGAGCCATGGGTTGCTAACCTAAGGGTAAAATCGTTGCTAGAAAACAATGTAGTTAACTGCACCAATTTTCATAAAGAGATTACATAAACCAACCATCGCAATTCGAGTCAAGAAATGAAAACACGGTACACTCGTAACATCAAATATAACTGGGGGATAAGGCAAACAGACGCGATAAGAAACAAAGAACGTTTCCCACAGGAACCTTTGAAAAAAGGGCAGAGAAAACAATACCTGGTTCTGCATAGACAAAGACAAATGCTTTCCTTAAAAACGACACTACTTGTTCGACAAAAAGCAGAAATTTGAAAATATGAACAGAAAAAAGAAGGCATGGGCACGAATAAATAAAACAAGAAGATTTTCCTTTGATCATAACACAAAAATGTTCGAAAACAAAAATAGGAAATTCCATCTACAAAAAGGAAAAAGCTGAATTCGCCATTTAAAGGAAATCATTCCGAAAGCAGCACAAAACGTCATATCAGTTAAAGCTGAATTCGCCATTTAAAGGAAATCATTCCGAAGTGAGAATAACCTCCCCAGAAAAATATGAAGGTCTTCGCTCAGAAAGCCTTTGACAAAGCAGAGTCAAGAGAACGCCATTTCAGTTACAAAGAACATGAATAATTGGGGAACTTTTAGCGTATGCGGGATTAAATTTCTCCCTAAAGAAGGAATCTTTCTTGGGGATACATCTATATCAAAGATAGGTTCACCAATTGGGGTAGCTTTTAACAAAGCCCGGTCAAAAGAACGCCATACCAGTGCCAAAAAACATGCACAATTTAAGAACCTAACCCTTCTGCGATCTAGATGGCACCCTGAGATGATGTTCATGCATTGCAATATCATGAAGCAACGATAGGGGTGGAATTCAACTCTGAAATTGGATGGCTAACTCGTTTCAAGATCATGAAGCAAAGAAAATTGATTGCTAGACGTAGAATTCGACTCAAAAATTGAATTGGCTACTGCAAATGGAAAATACGACGAAGCATATATGTCCAATGTGAACTACGAAACTTGTCGATCAAGCCATGAGGGCTTAACAAAAGAGTCCTTTGTTTCTTGTTTTTTGTGAACAAAACTGAAATCGTCATTCAAGCAAAGAAACGTGTAAAAAAAATTATTTTTTGTCCTTTACAAAACAAATAGCCGAATGAGAAATACTTCTGAACAGAAGCCTGTCTGTTTCCCTTATTATGAAGGCAAAATCTGTCTTCAAGGAACCAAAAGGAACAAGAAAAGAAGGAAAGAAAACCTAAAATTCCCTCTCTGAAACGACAGTAAAATGCATAAAAGAATTTTTTCATTTACAAATGTACCAAATCCATGACGGATCAGCTGAGATCTGAAAGTAATGTGAGGACTTACGCATGGGATCATGAAACCACGAATGCTCCATCCGACTGGTTGAAACAGAAACGTTTCCGATCCATTCCATGAAGCTTCTCCTGCGGTCCTTCTTATTCACGGTCATGACGACGAGCGGGCCCGTTCGTCTCGGTTTTTCTCCTCAGCAGGGAAGGCAGCTCCGAACACAGCTGAAGCAGGAGCGTACGAAGTTGCAGATGCAGCAGAGGATGCACAGGGCGAGGATGGCAAGGACGACGACGATGATGATGATGACGTGGTGAGGAATAGCCATTGAGGTTTGACCCTACAAGCCTCTCCCGCTCCCTCTACTGCAGGTTTCTGGTTCTCCGCGGCCTTCTCCTTCTTCTTCTCCTTCTTCTTCTTCTCCTTCTCCTTCTTCTTCTCCTTCTTCTCCTTCTTCTTCTCCGCTTCCTTCTCCTTCTCCTTCTCTTCCGGCTTCTGCTTCCTGCGCCGATGCGAATGTCGAGACGGGGCACGGGGATGAGGATCAAAACAAAACGAAAAAAGAGAAGATGATGCGAGGCTGGAAACAGGCGATTCGCGGGGAGGAGGAAGAGAAATGCAGAAGGAAGGGAGGGGACGGGAGGGAGAAGGAAACGTTAGGGTTAGGGTTAGGGTTAGGGTTAGGGTTAGGGTTAGGGTTTGGAAGAGGTCAAAAACACAGTCTGTGAAGAAGGCGAGAAGATAAGAGAATACACAGCTATTTATTATTTATTTGTTTGTTTTTTGTTTGTTTGTTTATTTTTTTATTTTTTTATTTCTGGAACTGTTTGTTTGACAAGCGCGTTAACAAAACTTTTACTGTTGACTGGTCCTTTGAAGTGACCAGTTCTCAGATTCCAGACTCTCTGTTTCTGTTTCTGTTCTGATTTGATCTGTTCTATTCTGCTCTGCTCTGCTTGATCTGATCTGATCTGCTCTGCTCTGTTCTGCTCTAATCTGGTTCTGTTCTGCTCTGCTCTGATCTGATCTGCTCTAATCTGGTTCTGTTCTGCTCTGATTTGTTTTTGTTCTGCTCTGATTGGATCTGTTTTGTCTTGCTTTGTTCTGATCTATTCTGTTCTGTTTTGTTCTGTTCTGTTCTACTCTCATCAGTTTCTGTTCTGCTCTGTTTCATTTTGTTCTGTTATGATCCGCTCTGTTCTATGATCTTCGTCTTTTCTTTGCTACGACCTGATCGGATCTGATCAAACATTGTGTTCTGTTTCGTGATTTGCGTGTGTTTTCTTTTGTTGTGGTAACCCGATCTGATCCGATCCGATCCAATTTGATCGAACTCGTCATTTCTGTTCTGTGGTCTGCAACGTGTTTTTTGGCTCCTATTGTATTGGCTTTGACCCGATCAGATCGGACTCTGCGTTCTGCTCTGCGATCCGCGTGCCTTTTCTTTTTCTGTGACCCGATCGGGTCAGACTCTGCATTCCGTTCTGTGAATCCGAGTGTGTTTTCTTCTTTGTTGTGACGCATTCAAATCGGACTTTGTGTTCTGTCTTGCGATTTGCGTGTGTGTTTTTTTTGCTTCAGCAGTTAAAAAAACGGTGTATGCTCTCTATATGTTGTTTAAAGAACGCGTATTTTATAAATAAAATGCGTCTTAGACTACTCAACACGTACTTAGCATTTTGGAACTGCCGTTTTCTTCAAGCCGAATTTATAAGCATGAAAATTAATTTTTATTGGGGCCACTATTTCGTCCTCTGGAAGTATGTAACCATCAGTCGTTTTATCAGCTTAAATTTGAAATTTGGTTATTCTAATCGAGATTTTCATAAATTTACTGATGCAAAGCAATAGAATGTGAAAAATTTGAGTGATATGTAAGTTTAATCAAGTGTAAATTTGTATAAGTAGTTAACTCATGGTTAACAACTATATGTTAAAATACGTATTCTGAGTATCTATAAACATTTGTATCCCAAATGACACTCATAACATATGAGCACCGATTAGCAAAACCTAAACCAAGCAGCACAAAGCTCCAATCGTAATAAGCGCTAATCAGTAAAGCCTGAAGTGAACGACACGGATCTCTAGTCTTGCCCTTCAAGAGCACTAATCAGCCATAACTGAAGCCAAATGACACTAATCTCTACTCATAACAACCATGCATTGTTTAGCAGTCAGTAAAATTGGAGCAAAAACCTAAACCAAACATTCTGGATATTCGATCATGGTAGTAGTCAAGAGGACCGATCAAAAAAGCCCAAACAAGATGGCACTAATCTCTAATCATAATAGCGTCAAGAATGGCACTAATGTCTCGCCACAACTACAACCGATAGCATTGGAATCGATAGAACCTAAACCAAATGGCGCTAGTCTCTGATCCAAATAATAGTCGAGAGCGGTAATCAATAAACCCTAAAGTCGAGCGACACTGATCTCGGCCCATAACAGCCGAGCGCTATGCCAGATGGCACTAATCTCTAATCACGATAACAACGAAATGTGCTAACCAAAACCAAATTGGCACTAATCTCTAATCACAATAACAGCGAAATGCACTAATGAAAACCAAATTGGCACTAATCTCTAATCACGATAATAGTGAAATGCGCTAATCAAAACCAAATGGCACTAATCTCTAATCACGATAACAACAAAATGCGCAAATCAAAACCAAATGGCACTAATCTCTAATCACGATAACAGCGAAATGCGCTAATCAAAACCAAATGGCACTAATCTCTAACCACTAATCAATAAACCCTAAACCTAATCTTTAACCAAATTACATGTGGCTAAACCCTAAACCCTTGAATACTTTGAATAAGCTCTTACCGCCCATCAGACTAATTCTTCTTCTTCTTCTTCTTCTTCTTCTTCTTCTTTTTCGTCTCGCTGTCAAGAGGGTAAAATGCTGTTGGTCGCAGCCATGGTAGCTGCACGCGTCTTATGAAGGTACGTCATTTAGGGAGGGTGAGAAAAGGAAATGGAAAGCTTAATTTTCTATATGCTTTGTCTGTGGTTGTCACACAGAAGTCTAATTCATGAGTGAGATGGAAGGGAGCTGAAATCATGCACCGCCCAAAAATATTGGAAAGGAAATGAAAAGCACAAGGATTCACCCATCTTGGAATCTCGGATTTTACACTATCTTTTCAAGCCAGACCCTACTCAATCGAGTGAAAATTTGGAATTCGGAGTGAAGGTTTTTGTTCATGTAATTGAATGATGGATCGCGAGAATCGGTGGGCAGAAAAACCAAAATTTTGATGATCAAGTCAAAATTTGGGGGATTTTGATGCGGAAATATGTGGTTAGTGTTGGATTCTGTGATCGTTTATGGTGCACTGGACTCTGGAAATTTTCCATGGAGATTTTACATCCTGCTAAGATTAACATTTCTCATAGTCTTTCAAACAACTGAAGTTTCATCGGATGGTTAGATGTTCTGCAAGTTTTGTACGTTCTAAATTCTAAGTGTATCAAGCCTTTGAACAATGATACAATTTGCTTCTATAGCTGGAGATTCTTACCATTTTCAAAAACTATGCAGAAGGTCTTATTCTTGGGGTTCAATTGATAAGACCCTTACCACTTTCAATTGAACCCCAAGAATAAGACATTATGCATAGTTCTTCTCAATTAAGGGGGCTAGAGGTCACGAGTAGAAACCAGTGGGTGCGTACTTAGTAGCTCTTATTGGGGAGATGCGATAAAGCTATTCATCAGGAGGTTGATCGTATTGTTAATTTATCAAGCGTGTCTTCATTCTTCTCATTAGGATTTGGGCTCTGGAGATGCTGCAAGTCAAAAGGTTCGGCTCTCTGGTGTGGTCTTCCAATCCTTATGGAACCATCTCTACGCATATGTATGCTAGCAGCCGTAGTGTCAGTTCAAAAACTCTTTTCATCGGAGGTCTGTATTGTTATGACATTGCTTTATGTTGAAAAAGTAAAAAAAATTCAGTTGATCGATTAGACTGTTATGTTTCCCAGTATATGGTCTTCAAAATCCATACAAAACTATATCCCCATATGCTAGCAGTTGTAGCGTGCATTATGTTGAAAAGTAAGAAAAAAACTAAGTCAGTTTGTTAGACACTTATATTTCTCGTATATGATCTCCAGCATCCATCAAGAGATCACATTTCCGAAATGCTCATTCGTTTTATGATACGAGGGATCTAAGAGAAGAGCTCCTGAGCAATTGCAACATGTGATTTGCAATCGCTAGAATCAAAACACCCTCCTAGTTATGGGGACTAGGGAATTCCACCTCTCTTTGAGAAAGATTTATATCTTGGGGATATCTTAATGAAATGATAATTCCAAGACGATCTTAGTGATTTTGTTCACAATGATGATAGTAAGTGCTCTTTTCTCTAGTCATGGAATTGTCGGTGTCCTTTCAAAGCTCATTAACAGAAGTAGTCTGTAATTTGGTTTGCATTCTTCTTTACCCTCGATCTGGAAGTAGAAATAACAGACTGCTGATGATATCATGACATGACGTATCTATATCTGTATTTAAACCTCATGTTACAGATTGAATTGCAGGAATATCTAACCGTGTAAACGAGGAGGAGCTGAGGGAGGCCTTTTCATCTCACGGTGAAGTAATCGACGGTAACATGGCAACATTTTTTTTTCTATGCCTCATTGATACAAGACTGGAATGGCCGGTTCGAAAATTCCACTTGATGTAGTTCACATTATTAATAATAAGTTTGAATTTCGCAACAAGGCCTAAGCTGATGGTTATAGCCATTTCTCATGAAACAGCCCGCCTCTGCATTGATCCGAGATCATCTTGCTCATGTGGTTATGGGTTCTTGCAATACTCTTCACCCAAGGAGGCGGAGGAAGCAATGAAAGTGATGAATGGGCAGGTAAATTCATGAAACGGTGATAGGGGGATGCCATTGTGATTGATTTCTAGCAATTACTTGAATAGACTGTATCTTATTTAACAAAAACATTGGAATGCACCCCTGACCTGTTCACAAGAATACCCATCAGTTTTCCAAAGTTAATACCCTATTTGCTGATGAATAGTCTGTCAAGGATACACTGGCGCATACTCATCCCCCTCGATATACAGGCTCATCAGCTTGTGGAATGGTTTGCAGGTTCTTAAAGGTAAACGTATCAGGGTTGCCTATGCTGTTTCTAAACAGAAGGATGCAGACTAAACTGCAACCTCAGTGCTGCATGAAGGAGAGATTTAAGTATACAGCAAGTACACCTGCTCTTCCTAAACGTGAATAATCACGGAACCAACGTCATTCCAGTTCAATTCAGCATTGTATTTTGTATGTTTCTTGCTCACCATATAATCGGAAACTCTGTCGAGATGACCCATACACAAATGGGAAGTGCTGTACACTGAATTCTTGTGGAAGTTGTATAGCTTCCATTATACAGATATCAAAGCCAAACTCTTTTGAAATTTTCAACTCCATAGGATTCTCCTGTTTAAATTACCAAAAACATGATTCTTTGCTTTGGACTTCATATTTATATGAAGTTTCAGAAATATTGCTGACCACAATGTGTATTGCTCATGATAATGGATGGGTTGGATGTGTTTTATTAGCATCAATTCAAGGTTTGATAAAAGTTAATTTGAATAGTTAAAAGGTAAGATGAATGGAAAAACAGTGGAGTTTGGGAGTCTTGTTACTTCTTTACATTACGATATTTTGGGTTCCTAAGACTATTGCAAAGCTAAGCCACCATTAGATCCGTTATGTAACTGTCAATGTATATCACAAGTTAATCAATCCCTTTTCTTCTATTGCATCATCAACATAACATTAACCTTCTATCCTCTAGCTGCTAGCATTACCACTATTTGCAGTTAAAAGTGAACTTGCTATTAGGAAGTTAATCTTAGAAGTTACCCCTCGTTCTGTATGCCCATCATGACCTATTCTCGGTTCACTGGTTGGTGGTAGTTTATAATCAACTGAATAGGGTTACCTTTTATATAAAGCACACTTTATATCCAGCGGTTTGACTCTGATGCAAACAGGGAAAGAGCAAAAATTGTTGGAACCAAGATAGTTTCAGTCTATTTACTTATTCAGTCTCAAATGAAAACTCATAACAAGATACAATGGAATATGAAATTCCTGTCATTGCAAGGCTTAAAAATATGTTCACAGCTACAAAGCCAATATTTAAGCTTTGCATCCAGTTACACTTTATTACTCATCGCCAGCCCAGAAGAAATGTAACTTCTAAGCTACGGTGTACAAGGTAGATAGTATATGACAAAGCACAAGAAAGAAATCCCTCACCATAACAAGGCTCACAGCGACCATCTCATATTGGTACAACTCCATGGTAGAGGGAAATTGATTTACGATTCCATGCCTTGGGCCTTGTGTCTTTTAACAACTCAATTAGTATACAAGTTAATCATGATTCGCAAAATGCTGCCAGAGTCTCATCAAGAGCCTTTGGATCAAAATCTCCCGTAACAAGAGAATTTCCTAATGGACCTTTGAGTAGAATCATCTTCAGCTTACCATCAGCCACCTTTTTGTCCACCTAAAAACAAGTAGTCCATAGTGGTTCAGAAAAGAGCAGAGATTCACTTGAAATAATTCTATTAAAGATGGAAATTATGTCGTACAAACTCAAACTTCAACCAGATGCAGAATCATATTGGCATACAGAAATACGGTGAGTGAAAATTATGTCACAAACATCATGTGCAGGAATTGCTTAGGTGGTGAACATTTTGCCATTTCAAGCAAGTTACATGTTCACTTACAGACATAGTTGCCTTGAACATATCCACTGTGAGGTGTTTTGGAGGAGAAGTTGGCAGCTTTGATCTTTCAAGCAAGTTTAATATTCGGGTTTGTAGGGATTTATCGATCCATCCCAATCTAACGGACATATCAGCGGCCATAGCCTGCAAATAAAAGATCAATCTAAAGTCAGACCTTCAACTAAAGTCTCCTTTGTGAATCCAAGTATTTACCATCCCAGCAGCCACTGCCTCTCCATGTAGCCACTCTCCATAGCCGAGGCCTGTCTCAATCGCCTGTATTTTTTGAATTCACAGAAATTCGGTTCAGTCTCGTCTCCAGATATTTACCTCTAATGAAAACTAAAGATTCTGCTTACATGTCCGAATGTATGACCAAGATTCAGAAGTGCTCTGATTCCTCCTTCCCTTTCATCCAGTGAGACAATTTCCGCCTTTGCCTCACATGACTTTTTAATAGCATAGGCTAGTGCCTCTGGATTCCTGTATAGAAGCAAGAAATCTGATTGTCAGCTTCACAAATAAAGCACCAAAAACATTCATAACTGGATCAACATTGAGATTGCGAATGTGTCTGAAGATTGAATTAGTTTTCCAATATCAGAAGCTAAGTTTCTCAGGATTAGGTGTTCACCATAAAATACACCTTGAAAATAAAATACGTCTTGAATTAGAAACTAGTTTTGTCCCCAACAGATGAGCATCTTAGAATTGAGGTTCTAAAATAAAGACCAAATGCAGCACACGAAAAAGTATACATACATCAAGTTGTCAGCCAGAATTTCCTGTCTGTCTAACATGGGATTTTGGATCCATAAGTATTTTCACATGCACTAGTGTGGTTTCAGCTTTAGGGTAAACTATGGCTGTCTTCTTCCTGTTTCTTACTTTGGCAAAAACACGATTTTTAAGTGATTATTTCCGTTCCCTGGTTTCAAAACTAATTTAGACTCTTTCCCATGAGTAATGTCATGAATGAATAAAAATTTTGTTTTTACAAGACAAAATGTTGTAACTTTCGTCAATCAATAATTCAATGATGAGACATACCGTGCTAACAATGATTCAACATTCTGCTCCTGCCACTCAAAAAATTGGGCATCCCGGATTAGTCCATATTTTATAACTTCAGCGATCCCTGAAGCAAGTTCTCTGTCAGGTAGTGTGTTAAGAGTGTCGGTGTCAATCAATACGCATTGAGGCTGGAAGAATGCACCAATCAGATTCTTTCCAAGAGGGTGATTTACACCAGTTTTGCCCCCAACAGATGAGTCAACCTGCACAAAATAGAGCGGTGTTTCAACCTCATCAGTGAATACAAAAGAAACTTGAGAACTGAAGCTAGAACTGCATGCTTTACAAACCTGTGCCATAACTGTAGTGGGAATCTGGATGAAGTTAACACCACGCAAGAAAGACGCAGCAGCATAACCACACATGTCACCAATAACACCTCCTCCGAGAGCAACAAATGTGCACTTGCGATCCATCCTTGTCTCGATTGCCTTATCAAACACCTTCATTAGTGTTTCCTGCATTTTTATTATTGCAATGAAGTTGCTACCTTTCCTCCTCTCCATAACAATAGAAAACCCATTTTGTTCATTCAAATTTTAAATTTGTACCAAGTCCTTGTATTTTTCTCCGTCTGGGAGGATAACACTTTCAACTGTCACATCAAACCCTCCATGTTTGATGGCTGCAACAACCTTGTCTAGGTAGAGGGGTGCAACCGTTGTATTTGTAACCACCAAAACTTTCTTTCCTTTAATGTGTCTTCACGAAAGAATGAAGTTCAAATTGTTAGTGCCCTTAGATTTTTTTATACACGAACAAGATTCCAAAGGAATATATCAAGTAAAGCGATCTACTTCAATTCCATTATGGCATTATATTATCCAAATTTCCCTGGAAATATCCAAAAGCCCTAACACTTTACAGTCCAGAAACACTAATCTGTATAGAAAACTTACTAGCTAGCCTAGTTCAATATTACAGATGAAAACTAGCTAGCAAAATCTTTGGGTTGCATGTTTATAGTATCTATCGATGTGATATTTCCAGATTCTCTGTTAGTCGCAAATACCATTTACATGATATGCATGTTCATACAGGTTCTACGTTACAGGAAACTTATGACATACTACCTAACTATTTTCTGTAAGAGATTAATGACGTAGAACGTATATCACGACAGAGAATCTAACTGAATGGACCAGAAATTCCAGCTATAGGGAGTTCATCATATAGCAGTCAATCATATGAATGAGAAATCCATGAATTCTCGGTTAAGGGTCGTCCACCAGCAATAATCTCGATGTACGAATGTTTCTATGCTACTGACACATAAAACCACATACTAGCCAGTTACGTTCATGTGAGTAAGAATTACTGCATCGACAAATCCAATATTTCTTAGTGCAAGAAAGAACGCTAACCTCTGAAGGAGCTCTGGTCTATCTAGCAACGAGCTTCCAATGTAGATGGGGTAGCTCCTATCTCCAAGGTCCACATCTACCACAGTCATGTCACCTTGGGTTGCAGGTTTCGTTTCTTCCATCAATCCTGAGCTGGCACTGATCCGAAACGAATCGCACTTCCTGATTCGCACAGCCTCTGATCGCCTTCCCCTCGAAGCGACTAGGCGTCGTCCAAAGGAGCAGCTCAACGGAAGAAGCTTCGGGGCGAATCGGTGGGGCTCAGCGGGAGCTAACGAGGAATTGCAAGCGTAGGGGAGGCTCGTGGAAGGTGTGGACAAAGAAGCCATGGATGCAGCAGATCGAAGCTGGGATCGGCGAGGAGAGGAGAGGGTTTTACAACAAAACGAAGGAAAGGCGACCGGTCTTCCTTCTGTCCTGAGACCAGGGATTTCACCCCGAATCAGAATAAAGGCGAAGGAAAAGGAAAAGGAAAACCTGGGACCAGTTTCCACGCTTCTGCACTGACAAGATCAGAAGGAAGGTCTGCTCGCTCTTGCCCTAAACGGATCCGGAGCAGACGAAGAAGAAGAAGAAGAAGAAGAAGGAGAAGAAGAAGGACACGTTTAGCGCGTGCTTCTTCTTCTCCTTCTTCTTCTTCATTTCTTCTTCATTTCTTCTTCTTCTTCATTTCTTCTTCATTTCTTCTTCTTCATTTGCAAACTCATCATCATGCTCCAGTTCATTAATCCATTCATTAATCCATTCATTGTTAGTTCATTAATCCATTCATTGTTAGTTCATTAATCCATTCATTGTTAGTTCATTAATCCATTCATTGTTCTCTGTTCTTTTGATCTGCTGTGTTCTCGATTATCTGCAACGGAAGCTGCGGAAAAATCGATCGTCACGGTCGATTTCGTTCATCCATTCGACATTCCGTTCCTGATTCGGTGCGTTTGTCGATGATGAATCTGCGATCGGAAGCCTGCATCAGAAGCTGCGGAAAATCGATCTTCACGGTCGATTTCGTTCATCCATTCGACATTCCGTTGTTGATTCGGTGCATTGCCGATGATGAATCTGCATTGGAAG
>JBBBWG010015957.1:0-16381 GCA_037176905.1 Azolla pinnata
CCATCGGAGTTCATTGTTCCAAGCCTACGGATTCAGTTGGAGCATAAATTGAACGAGTCGGAATCGGAGCATGCACGAGTGGAGCAGCTATTACGACTCGAGGAGGAACGAATCCAGAGTATGGAAGCACTGGAGCATGAACAACATCTACGAATGGCGTTGGTAGACCGGCATCGGAAGAGGAATGACGTACGTTTCGGCAAAGGAAAAGCCGTATTGCTGTTCTAGTCACGATCTGGCCTTATGCCCGGAAAGTTACGGTTACGATGGACAGGACCGTACTGGATCGTGAAAGAGGAAAGTGGCACGTACCAGTTGGGCACACTTTCCGGCAAAGTACTATCACAATGGGCGAACGGGTTTCGCCTACAACCGTACTACAGAAAGCTGCCACCCAACCCCTTTCTTCCCAAGGACGGTTCGGGCGAGGCTTCGGAAGAGGTCTCGGCTGCGAAGAGGAACTGAAGCAACCGTACCTTTACGGCGGAGTGCCGACCAGGTCGTACTAGGCTGACGGGACAATAAGTACGACGGAGGACCCGTCGTAGTTTACCTTCCGTGAGGTGGCGGAAGTGAAGACATGACCATATCAGGCAAAGAGACCATGGATGTCGACGAACTGTCGACGGAAGCCGTCCGCGCCTTTCTCGACCTGCCAGAGGGCCGCGCCTTTCTCGACCTGCCAGAGGGCGGCGCAAAAGAAGCCGGCACATATAACGACGTCACGTTGACGGAGTACTTCGGAGAGTACTCGCCAAGGCGAAGTCTTTTTTAATAACCGGCGGACGAAGCGAGGCGTTCAAGGAGTACGCCACATTCTGCGGGTAGTGGATGCTGGTGCAGAGCAACCCGTCGGCTGTCACGAAGATCTGTGGCAGCCTGATTATAGCCGGATGGGAGAACCGCGACCTCGACTGGGCCGCGATCACGTCAGCTGCCCTTGTCCGGGAGGCGACGGCCAGCCGGAAGAACCGGGCACTGGCCCTGGCATACTGACTGGGGATGTTCTACACCCCACCCCCGAGCAAGGAGAGACCCGGAAGTCGGCAGCGTGATCCGGCCAAGGGCAAAGCGCCGGAGGAGGAGCGGCCGCGGAAAAAGGAGCTATGGGAGATCGGCCCGTCGGGAGCCTCACTCGAGCCGGAGCCCGTCGCGGAACAGCCGAGGAGACAGCGGTTGCGGCGACCCACCTCCAGAGGAGAGGAAGCCGGTACGATTTCGGTCGTACAGTTCCCGGCTTAGGGACCACCAAGACGTACGACGGTCCACGTCGTACCGTTAGAAGGAGCCGAGCGGGCGCCGCCAGATCATCAGACCACACCGATGGCAGAGGCCACGGCTGATGATCCGACCACGCTGATGGCGGAGGCCACAGCGGAACCATCGGCAGAGGAGGAGGCTCTGCCGGAACCAGTGCAACCAATGGCATACGAGCCGGTAGCGGGAACGACTACGGCGGAAGCGAAAATCCAGATTCCAACGTGGAATCTTGGGGAGCGGATCCCGATCGAACCGCAGATTTGTGATGCCGACACACCGCAAGTCGGAGTAGGGACAGCAGATGATGACGTCGATATCGTCACGCTTGATAATTCGGAAATCACGCCTGCCGTACCCGAACCCCCAAAGAAGTCGCTGAAGGAGAAACGGAAGAAAAAATGGAAGAAAGCGGCGCAACAGGAGTCCGATGGCCGGCTAGTCATTCGGTTGAAGAAGGCAGGCTCCGCACAACCAGCGGATGCCGCGGAGGACGAAGGAAGGCCAGGTGAAACGGCCGAAGTTTTGGAGTCGGAAACTGCACATAGCGCGGAGGACAACGTAGTTTTGGCCACAAAGGTGGCGAGTGTGCAGCCAGCCGGAGATTCCGTACTTGGTACGGAGGAGGTGCGGCCGACCGACGGCGTAGAGCTGGTCGTGGAGACGGTCGATGCACCAACGCCAATGATCGAAGATCAAGCGCCGGAGGAGAACATCGCACAGGAGCACACGGACACTGAACGGGAAACCGTTCCGGTGAGTCCATCATCATCACTGGTGAGCACGGAGGCCACGACCGACGTAGCAACAACCACGCCAGTAGGACCAACGGTTCGTTCGACGCGCGAGGATGCGAACGAAATCATGTTAATGCTGGAAAAGATGACAGAGAAGGTGTGCGAATGGAGCGAAAGGGTCGAAGCCTAGACTACGACAACCGCGGGGCGTGAAGTAACTATTTGGAAGAGGCGACTCGCGAACTGCGAAGAGTCGTTGAAACGGAAAGGCACGGCTCTGACGGAGGCAGAGAAGGGGCAGGCGGAACTCCGAAAGGCATTGGAGGCTAAGGACGCGGAGTTGGCGAAGGTATGAGCGGAATTGGATGCCGAACGAAGGAGCCGTACCAACGCAGAACAACTTTGTCGTGAGCTACGGGAGGCGCAAGCGGAAGTTAAGTCGTTGAGACGACGAATAGGAGTATTGAGAGGCGATATGAATGAACCTCGGTGGAATGAACAACGTATGTCGGACGCCTTCGAGATGCTGACCACTGAACAGCAGAAGAACAAGGACACGTGGAAGCGTATCCAGACTCGACTCGTGGCAGATGTCGAGAACACGACCGAGGAAAACGGTAGATTGAAGCAGGTCGTCGATAGTCTGAACGTGGAAACGAAGAAGCTGAGGCAGGAGCGGGACACGGCTGTACGACGTCACTGACAAGCTCAAGAGGAGTTAGGTCCCTTGAAAATGGAGCTATCAGTGGCAGTCGGGGATTTGAAGAACGCATGGACGACTCAGTGAATGCAGCAGAAGGAAATCGATCACCTTACGGGTGAACTCGGAAAGAAATCATTTTTGGCTCAGGCCAATTTGAATGCTGCAATTCAAGTCGCCACGGCTACGGAACTGCAGGAATGGTCCGAACAAGCAGCGGAATTACAGGTCTTGCGTGCAGACAAGGCCAACCGGGATCTCCGTGGACCCGGATTCTGGAAGCTAGACAAGGCCAACTGTGAAGCAGTACAGAACAACCTAACAACCGATTTCATGCGAATCGCCCTCTCTCATCGGGAGGAGGTTACGAAGTTGTTAGCGGAGCAGGAGGAGCTTGTTCGGAAGATGCAAACGGAGATGGAAGCCATAGCCGAACCGACGGTTCCAACAACACAGCTGACGGGAGCTTCAACAGGCGTGACCAAGCAAGACGACAACGATGAGACCGCTGATGAGCAGGAGCCCTCAATATTGAATGTCCTAAACGAGGACTAATTTTATACTTAGTGTAAATATTGTAATTTTTGTTTTTTGCTATGGGTTCGACGTGTGGAACATTGTCCCACGGGCGTGCCATAGTGTTGGCCGATTATTACGAAATTACGACAAAGTCGTAAATTCGTAATATTACGGAAATAAGACATAGTCGGAAATTCGGAAATTCGAAAAATCGGACAGTTACGTGAAGATCTGAACCAACGTGATGTACATAGAGACTTGGTGATCCGAAAGGATGCCAAGGTTGTATATAAGGCCAGGAGGTCTGTCTTGTATAGGGTCCGAAAATAGCCGGAAGTAGGAGTTGTTTATAATAGAAGAGCTTTGTGCCTACTTGTGTCTTATGTACTTGTCTTCGTGTTCTGTCTGTGCAAGAGTCGGAGTTTACGACGAATCGGAGTCTAGGAGTAATCGTATTAATCGTAGTGGATCATAGTGTTCGAAGTCAACGGATAATCGTGCTGATCGGAGTTACGGACAATCGTAATCTTACGATTGTTTCTCCATTCGTATCCAACCACGACCAAGTCTTAGTCTTTCTTCTGAAGGGCTAACAAGCTCTCATTGAACCATCTTTGGGAAAGCTAGAACGATGCATTTTTCCCAAAATACAGCCTTCACAAACATGTTTTGGTGGTGCCTCAATTTTAGGCAAGGAGGAAACCATATTTGATTTTTGCAAACGCAATAAACTTGCAAAATTTAGATGACCAAAATGAGCATGCCAAAATTTTGCATCCAAAATAGACTGTGTATCATGAACTTCATATGCCAATTCGTTCACATTTTTACCATAATTTGTGAGCTTATATAGCCCACGACAAAGCATACCAGATGCAAGAATAGTATCACCATGAGATAAATCATGCACAGTACATCTATCATCAATAAATTTCACAGCTCAGCCAATCTTACCTAATGCTAAAACTGACAATAGATTTTTTATTATCCCTAGCACATACAAAGCATCTGCAAGAGTCAAAGTACCACCATCTATAGCAATGAGCTCAATTTCTCCAATGCCCATGACAGGATAAGAAGCATTATTAGCACAAGTAACAAAATTCCCTTTTGGAGTAGGGTCAAGATAATTGAAGAAGCCACGATGAGAGGTGATGTGTTTTGTGGCACCACTATCAAAATACCAAAGATCTGAATCAACCACAGCCAAGCACAAATCATGTGAAGATGGATCATAACTACGTTGAGTAGTAAAAGCCCATTCTTCATTTTGCACTAAATTAGCTGATTCATCTTTGGAAGAAGCATTAGTAGTAACCAAACTAGCATCCTTTTTCTTTGCTTCTTTAGCAGCTAATTTCGGACAATTCTTAATTAAATCATCATTTGCCTTACAATACTTGCAAAATTGTTTTGGCTTTTCTGACTTCTTATCTTCTTTATTATCCTTTTTTGATTGAGAAGAATTAGTAGACTTTTGCTTTCCAAAATTAATGCTAATCTTATCTTTTCCTTTTTTATTAGCAACAAAAGCTTGATCTACTGCACGCATAATGGACCTATTCTGTCTAGATTGATGCTCTTGTAACAAAATGGGTACTAACTCTTGAAATGACAAGACATTAAGATCTCCCTTCATCAATAGGCGAAGAGTAGTAGCAAAACTTTGATAAGTGTCAGGCAATCCATTTAGAACAATTTGCACAAGTGAACTATCAGGCACATCCTCATCTGCAGCAATCAGTTGCTCTCTTAAATCCTTGATTTTTGTTAGAAAATTGTCCATACAATCACCCTCATTCAGATGCTCACTTTCCAATTGTTTTCTTAAGTAAGCAACACGAACTTCATTCCTAGCCTGGTACAAAGTAGAAAGTACATCCCACGCACGCTGTGTTGTCTTACATGAGCGAATATGTGGAATAATAGCTTTCTTAACTGACAAGGCAATCAAAGCATGAGCTTGTGCATCTTTAGCATCCCATCTAACTTGCTCTGGAGTAGGAGGTAACTCTTGTGCATGTCTAGAAATTGGAATCCGAAGGCATTAGATCCTTCAACATCCTCAACACCACCTGCATCACCTGTACTTTCAACATTTGTGGCAATATTTGCAGGACGTTTTTCAAGACCCTGAACTATATTCCACAAGCCTTTCGCAACCAAAACATGACGCATCATGTATGCCCCCATTGGATAATTAGAGCCATCCAATTTATCCTCAGGTGCAAGCATTGTCAATACATCACTACTTTCAGCCATTTTTGGTGATTGAAATGACAAAAAGAAAAAAGAAACAGTTTCAAGTTTACCTCAAGTGTCTGCAGCCACAATGGAAAAACAACGAATCGCAATAAGCTCAATGGTAAGAGCTTTGAATCTTGATGCGGTAGGGCGTTGAGTGATGAACAATGAAATGCGACTTGATTCGAGCTAAAAATTGTAGAAAGTACGATTGAAGCAAATTGGGTTTTTTTGCTACCCGAACAGAACCGCACACGAAAATTGAACGGATGGCGACGCGCTCAGCGATTTCCAACCTGCTCTGATACCATTTGAAGGATTTCCTGCGTGAATGTGTGCAGCACAAACGAGATGTGCAGGAGAAAGGTAAGTGGTGCAGCCAACAGTGAACTAGTGAAAATGAGAAAACTACATTAAGAAAAAAAAATAGTATGGACTATAAGTGGCCTAAACATAAAATGTAATATGTAAACCTAATGTTCACAGTTCACTACCATAAAAGCCAACATGGACTCCTAAAGCGGATAAAACCTTTACTCGGCTAAAAGAGGCATTCACATCAGCTCATGTCTTATCTCATGTTGATCCAGCAAAGCCCTTTAACATTGAGGCAGATACATCCGACTTTGCACTAGGGAGTATCATATCACAGCTGGGGGAAGATGGGGAGTTACATCCAGTCGCGTTTCAATCAAGAAAATTTAATGCTTCGGAGATCAACTACGAGGTGCATGACCAAAACGTTACTAGTTGTGGTCGACTCTTTGGCGCAATGGCGACATTTCTTAGAAGGTTCGCCTCATCAAATCACCATTTGTAGTGACCACAAAAATCTTACATATTTCCGTACAGCTTGAGTGCTGAATAGGCGACAAACTCGGTGGGCGCAATTCTTAACTCGCTTTGATTTCAAGATCATTTTCCGCCCAGGGAAACAATAAGGGCAAGCAGATTTTCTATCTCGGCGCTCATATTTGGCACCTCTCCCTGAAGACCCAACTTTCGACAGTAAAAAACAAGTTCTCCTTGGTCCAGCAAAACTACAAGCAACAACAGTTTCTAACGCGCCACTAGATTCAGGTCTTCTTGATACTATTCAAAAACACCTTCACTCTGACGATTTTGCCAAGGATGTCTTCGCCCACCTTGGTTCCAATCATGCATCTTGCTCCACATTGCCAGGGTCATCTCGACGTTATAAGGAGTTTAAGCGGCAAGATAACTTACTTTTCTACAAGAATCTCCTTTATGTCCCTGATGGATCACCATGCCTTCAAGTGTTAGAGCACTGTCATGATGCCCGTATGGCCGGAGACTTTGGTATTACCAAGACCATGGAGCTAGTGAAGCGATCATTTTGGTGACCTCATTTACACCAATTCGTTGAAGATTACGTTCGCACATGTGACATATGTTGTCGAGCCAAGATGCCCAGGCATCATCCTTATGGATTGCTGCAACCGTTGCCGACACCAAGCCAGCCATGGCAGTCAATTTCTATGGATTTCATTACAGATCTGCCACCTTCACAAGGTTTTGACACTATTTTAACCGTAGTGGATCGATTCACCAAGATGGCACATTTTTTGCCTTGCGTAAAGAGCATCAGTAGTCGAGACACGGCAGATATCATCATGCGGGAAGTATTTCGTCATCATGATCTTCTAGACAACATTATTAATGATCGTGGTCTGCAATTTATCTCACTTTCGGAAGCACCTATGTGACGGGCTCTGAATCACTTGCAAGTTCTCTTAAGCATATCATCTCAAAACTGATGGCCAAACAAAGCGCACAAATCAAACACTTGAGCAGTATCTTTGATGCTCTACCAGTTACCAACAAGACGATTGGAGTCATATATTGCATTTTGCTGACTTTGCGTACAATAATATTGTACACTCTTCTACCAAGGTCACACCTTTCTATGCCTATACGGGCCACCATCCTCGATGGTGCCTCTTGGACATTCCAGTGATCTCATCAAATCTTAGCGCAGAGCAGCATCTCCATCGCCTGCAACAGCTCTAGTCCGAGTTGTCTTCACATCTTCACCAAGCTCAAGCCCAATATAAGGCCCATGCAGATCGACACCGTCTTCCGTCTCCGTTCTAGATTGGTGATCAGGTATGGTTGTTACGACGTAACATCAAGACTACTCGGCCATGTGACAAGCTAGATTATCAACACCTCGGTCCTTTTGCATCACGGAGCAGATTAATGTTGCAACATTTCATCTTGATCTTCCCGCAAATTTACGGTTTCAGCTAGTCTTTCACATCTCTCTTTCGAAACCGTGTCACGCCAGCTCAATTCCCAATCGTGTCATGCTGCCGCCACCTCCTCTCCAACTTGCTGACGGCCCGGAGTACGAGGTAGCCTCTATTCTTGATTCTAAAATTGTGCGCAATAAATTGTATTATTTCGTTAATTGGCTCGACTATACCCCAAGTGATCGCACGTGGGAACAAGTCGATAATTTTTGGAATTCTCAAGCTCTTATCGACAAGTTCCATAGTCGTTATCCCAACAAACCCGGTCCTATATTGGTCACGACTCCTTCCACTCATCGATTTAAGAAGGATAGTGTAAGGAATCAATAAACATTGTTTTTCCTAGACTTGAACCCAAGATCTCATAATACATAATGAAAAAACCTAACCATTGAAGTAGCTAATCATGATATGAAATATTAAAGCTACTTTTTCATGATATAGTGATTATTGTATTTAGAAAACTCTGAAACTTTCTAGAACGTTCTAGAACCTTCTAGAGCATCCTAGAATATTTTCGGAATAGAACATTCTACAACCTTCTAAAAATCTCTAGGCTAATCGTATAAATAGAGACATATACATCTTATCAAATCAGTTTGAGTCAACATCAGTCTTCAGCATCGAGTCATCCTTGTATCAAGCCATCCTTGTATCCAGCCCTCTTTGTATTAGATTCTAATAAACCCATTATTCTTTTATCAATCCACTCTCCTCTCTTCTTCTCTTCTCTTATATCTTCCTTGAACCATTCAATCTCTTGCTTGGTTATGACAATATCCCCTTGGAAGCATATTATTGCACTAGTCTACATATATCAAGAAGATATTGGATTAGTTAAATATAAATGACTAATATCCAACTAAAACTCCAATGGTAGTAAGATCTCTTGTTGTAAAGAATGATCTATTTGGACCACGAAAAGAAAATTAAAAATTTTGTTATTAGGACCTGAATGTCGACCATATTTAAGTGGCATAGGAGCATTAATGTACTTAGTAAATGGTATTATGCCAAATATTGCACTTGCTGCTAACCTTCTAGCAAGATTTAGTTCAGCTCCTACTAGAAGGCATTAGAGTGACGTTAAGCAAATCTTTCGTTATGTACGTGGTACTCAGGATCTTGGTTCATTCTTTAAAAAAAAATCAAGACCTAACCATAGTGGGATATGCAAATGTTGATATCTATGAAATCTTCCTAAAGCATTGTTACATACTAGGTATATGTTCCTTTATGGTGGTACAACCATCTCATGGCAATTAGCAAAGTGGATAAAAGTTGTACCAACCACTCAGAAATTATAACATTATTTGAAGCAACTAAAGAATGTGTATAGTTGAAAAGAGTGATATATCATGTGCAAAATACATGTGGGTTGAATATCACTCCTACACCAACCAATATTTATGAAAATAATTATACGTGTTGTAAAAACACAAATAGGATATGTGAAAACAAGTCTCACGAAACATATATCACCTAAATTCTTTTATATACATGAATTTCAAAAGAAAGAAGAAATTATGATAATTCTCACCATAACTATTAAAAATCTTGTAGATTTTTTTACTAAATCTTTGCCAACTAGTATTTTTTAGAAGCTTATGTAAGGTATTAGCATGAGAAGGATGAGAGATGTGCACAAATTAGGGGAAGTACTACCCTGACATTATCCCATTAATAGTGATCTTGAAACTCATTTTATTATTCTCGACGAATGATAGAGTTATCTTTTAGATTAGCTCATGGTTGTACTCTTTTTCCTTTAGTGATTTTTCCTTAAAGTTTCTCACGTTTACGTTTTAATGAGAATAATACAATATCAATAACGATTACTAGTACTCTTTCTCCTATCTTTTTTCCCCATTAGGTTTTTGGAAGGAGATTTAACGAGACATATGTATAATGTAGTACTCGCCCAAGGGGAGTACAGTAAAACTAGCATTTTTGAGAAGCTTATGTAAGGTATTAGTATTAGATGGATGAGAGATATGCACAAATCAAGGGAAGTACCACCCTGACATTATCCCATTAATAGTAATTTTCAAACTCATTTTATTATTCTCGAAGAATGACAGAGTTATCTTGTAGATTAGCTCATGGTTGTACTATTTTTCCCTTAGTGAGTTTTACTTAAAGTTTCTCACGTTTACGTTTTAATGAGACAATAATACAATATCAGTAACGATTACTAGTACTCTTTCTCCTATCTTTTTTCCCCATTAGGTTTTTGGAAGGAGAATTAACAAGACATATATATAATGCAATATTCGCCCAAGGGGAGTATAGTAAAACTAAGTGAACCACGAACCACGCCCCACTCCCTTCCATGCCATCTATTAATGGTGTGTAACTAATGCCCCTTAATCTAACATGAGCTCTCTTGCTTTATCAAGAATGCAAAGCTCTCACACCCTCCTATTTCAAGAGTAAGGACTAGAGATGGACTCGTACTAAAATAATTTCTTTTTATTTGCATATATATATATTTATTTATTTATTTATCTATATATATACACTAGTAATGTTAAGAGAGATTAGATAGTGTACGCATGAGAAATCATCATAAACAATATTAATATAAGATTTTTCTCTATCTATCTTTATCCATGTGTTTCTTTGGAGTTCTATTATTCTACTATGTAAATCAATTCTGGACTACGCGTTATTCAAGACATGTTTATTTTTTTATCTTTTTTATAGGTGCATCATGTGACTTTTATATGCAGACATCAAGATGATACATGCAACTCAAGCACATCTATTAGATATTCTAGTTCAATCTTCTTTGTTATAATAGTTCTACAATTGCAAATATCCAGGACCTTATGCACTTTTGGTGATTGCATGCTTTGAGCTACAAAGATAGACAAGTAACAATGAAGAGCCTGTAGATTATAAATGCGTCAATGGTAGGAAGACCAAGTGACCCACGCATCTAAAGAATAACCATCAATAACAAACTAGAAAGCTTGATCAAAAAACTCCTCTGATGTTGTTTGCTGGCAACCTGCAAGGGTATCATAGAACCCTGAGAACATCTCCATTTAGATGCATTACATTGTTCATAGAGCCCCAAAAACAAGACTCCGAGCACTAAACAATAATTATACTTGCAAGTCCTCAATTGCTTTCACTTTTCTGGAATGTACAAACTGGACCCATCACAAGTAACGCCGTAATTCCACAGCATATTTTCCTTTCCTCGTTGTGCTTATTTCTCCAATCTATGTATATAAATCCAATGTCCGTAATGTCAGACAAGGAAGAGAGCAGCAGTTCAAAAGATGACATTCAGAGATCTTACCTCTAGCCTGCCTTTGTGATGTACAGAGATAATGTCACCAGTCTTGAGATTAAATCCATTTTTTGTTACTTCTTTCCAATTTACTCGAACATCACCACCACTGCGTGAAGTTGAATACTCATTATGATACAGTCTTAGAACGGAGGTACCCTTAGATCAAAACAGTCATACAAAAACATTCCTTGAAAGAATACCTAATCAAATCAACAAGCTTTGCACGTGACATCTTGAAACCCGCACTTGCCAATGCATCCACCCTCAGTGAGGCTTCTACTGCCTTGATGATCTGAACTCTGGACAAGTGTCGGATACAATGCAGTTGAATAGAAGCTTTAAAGTTTCTGCACATTTTATTTTCATATCCATAAAGCAATGTCTGACCTTGGAGGTGTATATTGTATTTCCTCCAAGGGAATCGCTTTACATAGAACAGGAGTCTTACCAACCTGCACTCCCAAAAGCCACAAGTAACCTTCTCATACTTTCACCAAACATTGAAGCTTGCAGCTTCACTACTCTGATCGCTTCTCCATTATATTTTCGTCCAAAACCTAGACTTAAGATAACCTGTCCAACTCAAATTCTTAGAGCATGTTATGCTTGCCTGTGTAAGGGCTGCCAGAAGATAGTCAACTAGATCAGGAACAATGATTACTTGTGCACCAACATCTCCCTGCAACACGAGTACCAAAGCATATCACCCAGCATGAGAATCCAGTTAACTTACATGTGGCAACTACATATCAAAATAGTGGTAAAAGAGAGTCAAGAAAAAATGGAATTAGTTGTACAGCTTGAGAAAACAGGTATTTAGGTTGAACCGCTAGGGTGGAAAGCCGAACCGGTGATTGATAACGTTAGACGACTCTAAAAACTTGCAACCTGTCTACTTTGTGTGAGGCTAAGAATAACCTGCACAATCATTGTAGCATATACGTAATCCTATCTACCTTTAATCAATTGGCCGAAAAAATAGCTCAAAGGTATCATGCTGCAAATCATTGATTAGTTTGGGAAGCTCAAAAACGTAAGGAAGGATTAACATTATTGTCATGACATAAGATTGCATACTTAAACCCCACAAGTTAGCAAGGGCATAAAATGTGAATCCAACCTTGCATAAAGATCAAAGGAATTCTGTTCAAACACATAAAATTAACACTATTTGGATCTTGGATCTTAACCCTTTGGGATGTGCTATACAGTAAGTTATGACAGTGCATTGTATGGTATAAGTTCACTAGAAAATTTTCTTCAAATCTGAAAAATGTCCAGAGATCTATGCAACAGGAATAAAAGATATGTCCAAACAATTAAAGTTCCCTCATTGGAGTCATTTTTCTAATCTACATTAGTGAAGTCACAAACTGGGAAAGCACGTTTCACAAGGAAAGAGGCCCAGACCAGGTAAAGGATCTAATAAGAAATGACCGCCATTTGATGTTAGTCAATGGGGGCAACAATAAGGTAAAGAATAATCCCTGAGGAAGGAGAACCTAACATAAAATACAAGAATCGGTCCATGATAGGGTACCCTTTTCAACATTGCATAATAGGCAATATCGAGTGCAAGATTGGAACCTGATTATGGGCCCTAACAAAGTAATATACTTCTCCCAATTGGAAAAATGTTTTTCAACAATGTATGTCGTCCCCACACCTTATAAACCGTGGTGATACTCAATGGAATGGCAAACCACACTCTTGGTTGAAAAAATGTTAGGAAGAATTTGGCGCACAAATGCTATATTATGGTGTTGTATACTAGCTTAATTATCCTGGTTTCTTGCACTAACTTCTTAATATGATGGTCATCTGATGTTAGTCAAAGCAGGTGCCAATAAGTTCAACTGGAAAAGGGAAACCTGGCATTAAATAGAAAAGTTGGTCCATAACCGGGTACATTGGATACAAAAAAATGATTATAACATTGGAATCTGATTATCACCCCTAACAAAGTAAAATTCCCAATCGGGAAACATGATAGCAACAAAATATATAGATTACTCCCCCCAACTCCTTATAAAACAACATGGTGATACCTAGGGGAATGGAAAATCACGCTCTAGGTGGAAAAACTTATATGACGAATTCGCTACACAGTTCTCCCATTAAAGGAAATGTTATATTTGTGGTGTTGTACACTACCTTCTTCATCCTGCCTTCTTGCGCTAGATTCTCAATAGGATAAATGTATACTTTAAAGAACAATTTACTGAGGAAAATGTGATCCATGAGACCTTTGAAGTATCTTTGAAATAGCACCAGTGGTTGCTCTGAATGTTCTCAATGTCTTCTCGAATTGACTTACTAAAACTCAATCTCACTAATGTTCTTTGCCATCATGTTGCAACAGGCTACATTTTCAAACAATTACTATTCTCCATGTTACGCTTAATTAATACAAAATGTATTTTCCAATGATGGTTGATTCACACACACATGAAATCTCTTTGTTAAGAAAACATCATGGATGCACGAGCATTTAACTGAGATTTCTTACCTGCACTAGAATGTCCCCAACTTTTTCACGAACAATCCCAGTGCCCAAGATAGAACCAAGGAAGTCACTATGGCTAGGAGGATCATACATAAAATCGCCAATGATGCTGAAAAGAAAATGCACAGAATCAAACAAACGCTATTATAATAAACTGCATGAAGAACCAATGATGACTTAAATTTCCCAAATATGCTAAATTTAACCTTAGAGCTGCGACTGCACCTGGATATCCAATATTGTTCTTTTCAACATCTCCAAAGACCTCTTTGTGCCCACAGGAGATTCTGCAACGTTCTGCCTATCCTGGCAGATTGGAATCGTCTCACATCAGCTTGAAAAGAATGTCACTATCCCATATAAAAAAGAAACCTTACCTGAGGGTATCCCCCAGATACAACCACACCAATATCAGACAGTCGTTTCAACACTCTAAGAGCATCTCCAATGGCAGGTGGGGTTAGAAAGTCTGAATGAGCCACCTCCCATCTTTCAGTGGCGACTTTGGCCTGCAGAAACCTTTCCAAATAAGCAAACACATTAAATGCTAATTTCCGTTTGCACCCACGGTCTCTATAAATAGCTTCCAGTGCGCCTCTCTCTTTCTTCGTATGAATGAGGCCTCACGACTGTTTTGAAACCCCCATTCACAATTATCCAAATGCCAGTCTTTAAGGATGGTCTGAAGATGTCCGCAATGGATGATTCGGGAGATCAAGAGCAAGTTTCCAAACCGAGCAAATCTTCCATAAACAAGAGGATTTGAGGCTTTCAGGCTTTGCACGCGTGAGGATTTTATTCCACCCAGAAGAAATTAGGTTTCTTTCCCTCAACAAGAAAATAGAGACAGGATATTGACCTTAGGCTAATGCTTAAGCAATTCTCATTCATCTCCGAGACTTCCTACTGAAGCGAGTTTGACACTTCAAAAGAAGAACACTGGTTTAATTTGATGATGGTAGACTGCAGTCTCAGCAAAAAACGTCTACCATACTAAACTGTGTAAAATGGAGAAACTCGTCAATAAATCCATCAACTGTCAGCATAAGGCTAAAAGGGACTCAAGAAGGGAAACCACTTGTTACTCCTCTAACTAGAAATGATGAATACAAGATATATTCTTCACCACTACGAATATATGCCAAAATCTGTCATTCAAAGGGCACTTGGAAAATCCAAGATTCTATTGTTCTACAGATGCGTAAATTGGATCATAGAGCGTTTTTTTCTTTTGCGACGGGCACCTGTTCGAGTATGCGTACAATTGATTCGACGTGATCCTTGTGCACAGAAGCCAGGAGGTCAATCTGCTCATCTCGTGGGCTTCTAGCCGTAGAACATGCAAGTGAGCAAAAGGGGCGAGAGCGCGAGCGAGGGGAGTGGTTCCGATGACGGTTGGGATGGGAAGAGGAGAGAGGAAAGGAGCAGTGTCTGGGAAAAGGGGATGAGGAGTGGGTGAGAGGTTCGGTGGAGGAGGAGGAAAGGTTGAGCAGCATGCAGAAGGGGGGAGAACGGAAGCAGCGGGCCGCCACAGTCGCCATAGCTACGCCCCCTTCTTCTGCTCCTGCACACCACATGGATGGATGTACGTATGTATGTACGTATGTATGTACGTATGTATTAGGATCCGTCCAGTATTATACATCTCAGCATGCGTATACGGCCAGGCCAGCATACTCTGGGAGTCAGGATTGGCTTACTTTGAGTATACAGCTAGCTACTGCAGTCTATATGTAATCGGGATCGGTCCATTAGTTTGTTGATTCATCACATCCTTTCAGCATTTTATATATTGAAATGTCTTTCGACTTGCTGCCAGATTCGTCGCTCCCTCCCTGTACTCGGCCTCAATGCTCGTCGTGAAGTTGCTTCACGTGCTGCGCTCACTTCGTGTGTTGAGATGGATGTCCAAGGGTTTCTATGTGACCGCACTGAGGAGCCCTAATCCAAGGTCTGCTTAGGTGACCAATTATTTGCCATTAGTCTTCTTTCAGAGTCGAGGTTGAAGGTGTAGGTTTGATGCTCAGCTAGTCTGACGCTGCTCGTCAATTTGCCATAACAATTAAACACAGCTCTAAAAGCATAACGAAAAACTACAGCTTTGAAAGCAAGAAAGGCAAGAAGAGTAAGTAATAGGGCAATAATGACGTTTCTATTTCGTTCATTTGCAGTCTTCTCTTAATGTAGAATTGGACGTCTTTAATACCATCTCTTTTATTTTCTAAATGTATATTAACTGCACGAAACAGTAATACGTAGGCAAATGGTTCACTACAAGTGTGCTCTGCATTGAATTTGCCCGAGGGTGTTGCCATATATAAGCATATAATTGGGCCATGCATACATTCCGATGCGGCTTATCAATGAAATGAGTATAACACATAATCAACGTGGCAAAAGATTTATGGCCCAAACTTCAGTACTCAATGCAAACTTTCGCATTATAAGCATGTGCTTTCACATTCCATTGTTTGACATTGAAATCCTTCATTGGAGGACGCATTGACCACACAACATAGTTAGTGCTATGATGCAACCAACGATCAAGATGATTTTCACAAAATCAATCAATCAACCAAACAAATTTTGCAAACATCACAGGCTACACGGCTTGAAAGAAAGCCTTCTCACTGGAAAAGTCCACAAGAGGTTACCAATGTGTTTCCAAGTAATCGCAACTCAATGATGAGTGCACATTTCAAAAAAGGACCTACCACCCATTCACCACCAAGCTTGAAATGATTGAAACAGTTTGAGAATTATTGTGGTTTCTTCTCTCAAATAAAAACGCCTTATCACACTCGAGAAAACAATAGACTATGTGTGTGGGGGGGGGTGTGT
>JBBBWG010015968.1:0-16358 GCA_037176905.1 Azolla pinnata
CAAGTTGACTTAATACCTCAAATTTATTTGCCAATATTGGACTAGTTAAATCATTGCTACATGTCTCTACAGAACATAACTGAGGTTTATCAAGAGCAGTGATCTGATTTACCTGGCGCCTTGGCCTATGTTGACAATTTATTGCTATATGCCCAGGGCCACCACAGTATAAACAAAGTCGATTTGCTCGGCGTTGTTGCTTTTCTTCATCTGATAGTGGTCCTCTTCTACGTGTTGTGTCAATCTCCATTGGCGTAGGTATGTCTGCCGGAATTGATGTATAAGTTGTCCTTGGAGTTGCTTGTGCTGTAATTGAAGCATAAGTTGGTGTCGACCTTGACCTAGCTAGTAGTTGTTGGCGTTCTGATCGTCATTCAAATAGTTGGTTGTCACATCGTATTGCCTGACTAATGGCTTCAATAAGTGACTTGGGATCCTCAGGGAATGTAAGAAGGAGATCCTTGACATCACTTCGAAGTCCAAAGCGAAATTGCTCCATTAGTGCTTGATCATCCCATGGAATGTCGGAACCAACGAGACGAAAATCAGCAGCATATGCTGATGCTGGTCGATCCCCTTGACATAATCTTCGAAGTTTGTTGATTGTTGTCCTTACACTATCAGTATCTCCGAAACAAGCTTGAAAATCCTTGATGAAATCTTCAAAATTATTTAATAATGGAGATGTCTTCTCCAACAGTGGCGCAAACCAAGATAATGTTGTTCCAGATAATAGACTGCCTACTAAACCTACTCATGATGCATCAGTTGGATAGCGTGACGGATGCATTTGTATTATTAATCGTACTTGATTTAGGAAACCCCTAAATTGTGATCGATTACCATTGAATTTAGTTGGAAGACTAATTTTCGGCTCTTTAAATCCTCCGTGTTCTTCAGTCCTTATTTGTTGTTGAGCTATGAAAGCTGCTTCCAGTTGTTGAAGCCGTTGTGAAAACTCCTCTTGTAATTGTTGCTTCTCGCTGGTGACCTTTTGCAAATCCTCCAATAATCGTTGATTCTCCTGCTCGAGAGCTGTATATTTGGCTTCTAGGACAAGGTATGGTTCTTGGCTAATGACGGCCATGATTATTGAAGGTTTGGGTAAGACTAAATGCAGAAGAGGAATCCTGGTTCAAACTGTCAAGGACAAGCGAATAGCGTAAAAATACTATATGGGTCAAGCGAGTAGGATAATAAGAGAAGTTAGTGGAGTAAGGAAGGAGCGCGAATAATACGCAGATAATGGTTCGAATTATATTAAGATCAGCTGGAATACAGAGAAGGCTAAGGGGTGCGCTGCGAAGGTGTTGAACCAGGATGGTTCATGAAGGGTGGAGAGGCTCATTTTATAGGTCTGCCAATGACCTGCATGTAGCTTCTAGTGGCATGCATGTAAATGTCACATGGCCAACATTCATCTGCATGGCACGCCACGTGGCCACATGCCATGTGGCGAACATTCACCTAAATTTCATGCACATATACAATACTACTTGTTCAAAAACATTATAATATTATCATATAGATGATATGTTCTATTCTATAAGGTTTTTCTATTTGCTGGATGAGATCATTGGTTCGATTCTTGGTAGTATTTCATGTTCTCATGAAAATATTCACATTGATCAACAATGGGTGGAGTTAATCTAAACTCAAAAGATTAGCAAACATTATGAGACTTGTAATGAAATAGGACTAAAGTATTACTTAGTTAATATTATCTAACTTAGGGGGGTGTTAGAATAATAAGTTACTTGATATTGAATAATAGGTGTATGAGTCACATATTATAGTGAATATAATCTACTACCCTTATAAATTACATATATTAGTGAACATAATCAAATACTAGTGATTATGGTCCATTACCGTATCAATATACTACTATGGACTTAAGTTACAAATTGAAACGCACATATATATATATGTGTGTGCGTGTGCGTGTGCGCGCCCCCATGGTTAGTTAATAGTTGGATCTTTTTGCTAGAATCGAACCTCTAGTTCTTACCTTCAACTACTCTTTCGCTGATGATTGAAGCTTTGTTTTGAATGAGATTTACATGAAAGAGCTTTTAGCTCGAAATTGTACTTGTTCATAGATGATTAACAATAATACAACTCAGAGCAAATTGTTAATACAACTCAGAGCAAAGCTCGTAGAAAACGTTGACAATGGTTGAGTGGTAGTCATCAGAGTTGAGGGAGAGATAAGAGTGGAGGAGCTGTTGAAGTTGGCAACGCCCTCCGAAGTCTTGTGCCATCAGCATTTCCAGCATCGATTCTTTGAAATCACGGTATGGATTGTACGAACTCTTCACCATTGCCACTGCTCCTGCCGGGCCCCCTCTCGTTCCGACATGGTCCGCTTCTGCTGCTGCTGCTAGTGCTGCAATTGCAGTAGCAGCTGCAGTCGATGCAGACGATCCACATCTACCACCGCTGCCGCCACTTATACAATGAGCAGTGGCCTCTGCCCACGCCTGCACCTCATGATCATCACTTTTCATGCAGCCTCCGGTACCAGCTTGCAGAGCAATATTTCCAGTCATGCAGCTCCTCCCATGACAGTGATCAACCTGCGGCGCAATGTCATTATATAATTGTAGAGCAGGCCTATAGGGCACAGCTTTCGACGTCATCATCGTTTCCTCCACTGCCGGCGGCCATAATGATGGTGATGACGGGGACAACGATAAAAATGTTGAAGACAATGCCGATGGTGACTGCTCTCCATCATAATCACATAATATTTGTATTTGATCGCATGACACGGCCGTTATACTAGACCCAGGTACAACTTGGTCATCATCCACGACGTCATCCCTTAATTCATCCTCTGGCCACATTTGACCATACGATTTGCTAACGCTGTACTCTTGCTTGCTTTCTAGGAATATTCCGTCATCTGGTGTGTCCCTGCATGAGCAGCAGCTAGTCACAGTTTCATTTGGTGTGCTGCAGTGCCGGAGTACTCTTCCGCCAGCACTACGGCTACGTCTATCCTGCAGAGTAGACCTCCTCTTCAGCCTTGTTACAGCATTATTGCCCTGCAAGTGAGTCAACCTGCTGCACGCGTGCAGGTCGCTTCCTGATCCCCTCCCACGAGTGTTGTTGTTGTTGACTGCGCCAATAATATACGGATCCACAATACGACTACATTTGGCACATCCTTGTTGTTGTACAAGTGCCGCATTCTGGAGAGCAACAATATTATGGTCGTGCACCAGCTTAAGGTTGCAGCCGCTGCCTGCAGCACTTCCGATGGCAGGATGCAGGTCATCATGAGTACGGGAGCACATGACAATATGTGGATGCGGTGCAGTTTTGGCATTAATATTCCTCATCTTCATCTGTTTAATGGAGTCCCGCAGCTCGTCCAAAGAGCTCCTGACATTTTCGTTAATGTCATGCGGCTTTGGAGTGGTAAGTATCGACGCTGGACTAGAGTTACAGTACTTACAACGGCATTTGACGTTGTTGTGGACCGTATCATCAAGGTGGATCTGATCAGATTGGCAGTACAGTGAAGGATTCATAGGCGCAGCCGGATCGGCTATTATATGGACAGCTGTACGTGTAGTGCTGCAGCTGCTGCTAGACAGAGCATTAGAAGCTGCAATTGACGCGGTTGTAGTAGTGGTGCAACCGTTGATGATGCCAGCTGGGGCTGTAACAGAGCTCTGACCATGTACGTCTTGCACATTGGCAGCCGGATCAGGAATAGTGGTCGTACCAACTAATTGATCCACATCAAAGTCCAAGGCGTCGCTGCTCTTACGGCCCGCAGCAGCGGCAGCCTGCGGCTGGAACCAGCTACTGCAATATTCCCGATCCGCATGCAGCGGCCGTTCCCGTACCTCATCCTTACAACCTGTGGCTGCTGCCGCCTGAGCACTAGCTGTGCCACCTGCACTACATTGTAATTGACCTGAAATTCGCCCCGTGCTTCTGACATGCCCATGACTGTACAGCGTTGTGCAACTGCTCGTTAATGCCTTATAATTGGCGTCTTGGGAGGGGAAACTATTGTTGTTGTTGTTGCTCCTGCGGCTGCTGCTGCTGCCAGAAGATTCTTCTATACTATGCAGATGCACATCTGCCACCGCAGACTTGCAGACTAGGCGTGAAAGTACATTCAAGGCAGTACTAGCACTATTGCTTATGGGATAATTAACCGGCCACTGTGTCGTGTAAGGCACAGAAGTTGTTGTCGTACTGCTGGAACTTAGAGTTGTTGCAGCTTGTGCACTAGGATTGTAAGTTGTAGGGCTGCCGGAGTGATTAGTGGTAGTTGTGCTCTTCTCGCTGTTAGGCGCTGGCCTGAGCATCATGATGGCATCAGGACCCAGCTGTCGATGCCATTTCATGTGACGCTGATCATGACGTTGCTGTGTGTTGCTGCTATTGCTACTGCTGCAGCTGCTGTGGACCATTTTAGTGCAGGGAATATGGGCGTACCATGCAGATAGAGCCTTGCTAATTGCTACTGCCCTCGGCTTAAAACGGCTAGGTGCAGCTCTGCTAACTTCGTTTCTCGACTGTACTGAAGAGGAAGAAGAAGAAGAAGAAGAAGAAGAAGAAGAAGAAGATGATGATGATGATGATGATGATGATGATGATGATGAGGGTGATGATGCCTCTGCAATATTACTGAATCTGCTGCTCACAGTAGCTCTACACGTACAGCCTGCATCCACCACAGTAGTGCACTGCTGCAGTGATCCCTTCCCCGGCTTCCTCACAACCAGGAGATCAGTACTCAGGGAGGAGGACTGCATCTGCGGCAGATGATCAGGAGGACTCTTGTGCAGGTGGGTATCATCATCAGCAGCAGCAGCATCAAGCAGGCTGGAAGTCTTAGTGGGGACTGCGTCGTGGTGGTGACCGAAATTAGCTGCTGGGCTAGAGGTAGTACACATGGTGATCGGCCTTAGATCGTGACAATTACGGCAACAACGCACATGCTGCCCATGCTCATGCTGGCTGCTGTTGTTGTTGTCGGTCATCTTCGTCGTCGTCATCACCGTCGTCGTGGCTCGTGGCCACTGGTGCTGAGATCGTCGTGCTAGTTGTAGAACCCAGACAGATATGGGGTATCAAATGTAGCAATCTGAACCTCATATTACATTGTGTTGTCTGTATTTATGTATGTTACACATGCACACACTGCAATTGATGTACATATAAATATATAAAGATTGATCGATATAAGTACATACATACATATCCCTACCTACCACGCCGAACCCATGCTGCAGCAATTTCATGGATGGATCACGCTCTCTCTCTCTCTCTCTCTCTCTCTCTCTCTGTGTTAGTGCTTGATGGGCCGAAGAATGTGCGTAATAATAAGCAAAACGCTCATACAGCAGTCGTGAGTGTAGACTCTAGAGATATAAGAAATCACCCTCTTCATTCCTTCCATTGGGGCTGTGTGTGTGCGAAAACAGTATCTGCACATATATTGAGACATTGCATTAAATGCTTTCTGTCCATGACCATCACTTTGTTTGTACATGCACCTTCCTCATCATCCAGAAAGTTTTCACACATGGCCGAGATGATGTGACTGACAGAAGTAGAAAGAAGAAGAAGCAGGCATGCCATAGATGGTGATGAGTTTGCGAGTTCCCCCCGGCCCCACTTTCTCTCGTACACAGTGTGTGTGTGTGTGTGTGTTTTCCCCATCTCTTTGTGTGATGCTATTTCATTATTAACAACCACTATGGCCATCTTCAAGCCTCAAAAATTCACTGATCACTCATCGGATCGCTCATCTCTAAGAATATACACATATATATACATAAATATATATGGTCATCCGTGGATGGATCAATCCACCTCCGCATCTACTACATCCTCCGTCGTGGTGGTGGTCGTGGCATGGATCCATTCATTCCATCCATTCCATCCATCCAGCATACGATGATGATGGTGCCTGATTTGGTCCCTCTTTCTAATAAATTAAAGAATCCTGATGCATGCATGCATCTCGGATGATGATTGACATAGATAGATATGTAAATGCATGAAAAATGGAAGCAACACTGCATCTGCTGCTCCTTACTTTACACACCAGGCCCAGGGAGGGAGGGTTTCTGCAGTCCGATTTTAGAAATCCAAACTCTCTGAGATCTTCTTTTTAGTTGAAGGAACAAAATTGTAAAAACCTTCAAATTATGAAAGGGAGATAGTTAGAAAAATCGTTTAAAACATGGACAATAAATAATTAGAAAGAAATCACGCCTACTGAAATGAGAAATTAGGAATTAACCCTTGATCTTATTTTCTGCTAAAAATGAACACCCAATTAATTCTGCTAGTGTTGGATCTTATTCCTAATCATTTCCCACTAATTGATCAAAATCAATTCCCTTACAATTATATTCGATTTGCAAAAGTTAGTAATTTGAGAATCTAGTTAATTGATTAGCATGTTAATTTAGTGTTAATTAAGTAATAAACTGTTAATAAAGTAATTGAGCATCAATCAGTTAGATAATTTGATGTTAATTGAGCTCACATTGAATTAATTTGGTGCTAGTCAATCAATTATGTGTTAATTTTTGAAACTAGGCGTTAATTTGTAATTTTTAGTTTTCGTAGGCGTTAAAATATAATTTATGATTTTGTTAGGCGTTTCTGGTAGTTCTCTCCCAACAATAATAATAAAAATTGTCTCCAGCTGATGATGATGCGTCTTCTTTTATTACAAAAATGCTTTTTCTTGAAACTTTCTTTAGTTCAAACAAGTTGAAGAAGAAGAACTAACTACTACTAGCATACTGACTACACTTCTGTTTGTCCAAAATGTGGTATCCAAATTACTTAGCTATTGCCAGGCTCCAGCGCTCTTCTTTTAGTATTTTAGCAGTACAACTCATGACTTTATGAAGTGAAAAAGAACAGTTTCAGTATGGGACCGACATCATTAACTATCGTCTCAGCAAGCAGCAGCAGCAGCATTCACGAGGCGAAAAGAAGCATCATCGTTGAAAAAGAAGCATCGTCGTTCATTCATCCATCCATCACGGTTTTACTCTTATGAAGAAGAAGAAGATGGGAACTGTGCATGTCTAATTTTAATTTAATTGAAAGCTGCTTCATCCTTCCATGGATAGGGGCCGAATGGAGGCCACACACACAGATGCATAGTTGTGAATGTGCGTGTACACATTCAGTTTGGCTTATGTATGCATGCGCAATTGGCAACGCAGGCTTTCTTTCGTTCTTTTTTTCTTTGTCTCTTCCTCTCCTTTGTCCTCCGGAGTCCAGCTTCGTAACATTTGATGGAACCTACTTATTACCTACCAACCTCCCTATACACACACGCTTTTCCCTCTATGATCAATCAATCTATCAATCAATCAATGCAGTCACGAGGCCCACAAACATGTTTTCTTTGCCATTCCTTCTCTTATTGATTGACCCCAATTATTTTGAGGATAGACAACGATCGATTCGTCCACCTGAATTAAGTTTGGAGTATTCAGGCGTACATTAGAGATCTCTCTTGTTTGGACAAGCAACAATCAAGTTAAGTATAGAAGCCTGGCAAAAAAGAAAGAAAAGACCCAGAGTATAGTAGTTATTACATATGTATCTATGTATAACTGTCCGGCCATTCCTCCGTTTTATTCATGTGACCTGATTTACGTAAAACTTGTGATAAATTTATGTACATCCCTCACTGCTTCCTCCCACTATAACTGCTTGCCTGCCTTACATTTTCTTGTGTCTATGTATCCAACCAACACCAAGAAGCCAACCACCAATCGCTCTCAGAACGTTCGTTTCACGGAATCTGTAAGAAAAGTTGTAAGATTTCTCTTTTGGTAGAAAGCTTAGGGCTACCCCTGTCTCTTTGGAAAACAACTTCTCCTCAATTGTGTATTTGTCCATTAAGGATTTCTTATCCTCCAGCTGCTTCTTCTATCAAACCTAGCTTGCCTGCTTCACAAACATGTACTGTGCATGTCATTGGGCTTCCCTTCAGCCGATAGTATGAATCCATTCAGCTGTGACTCTCAACAACATCAATAGAATAAGCCACCTGTTCAGTCACCTTGACAAAAGAAAAGTGCACTCTCTATCTAACTTCCAAATTTCATGCCGACAACTTAATCATTGTTAATCAAGCTCCTCTAGTACCTAGACAACCCCGCGAGAAAGGCTTTGGGGGCGGGGGGAATGGCGACTTCTCCAGCTAGCTGCTACTGTCCCAACAATTTATATACTATGATAACTTCTTGTGGACTTCGGGATCTTGAAACATTCAATTCATTAACTCGTCCAGCTAGCTGCTACTGTCTCTGCAATTTATAACTAAGAGAGTCCTCTTGGAGATCATGAAGAAAGGACAGGGTGATATGTGCTCAACTAACATTAAATACTACTCTCACCCATTCAACCATTTCTATCCTTGACGTCTCTCTTTCATTGTGGAACATCTTTCATTTAATGTGATCGTCATGATCAAAGATGATAGACCTACCTGCCCATATCTTAGCTGCTCACAATATACATGTTGTATATGTATCTCTATACATATACTAAGTGTGAAAAGGCCAAAGACTGGTCTCTCTCACTTAGTACTACGTGGAGAGAGAGCGAGAGAGTGCGAGTGGTAGAGAGAGGCAGAAGAAGGACAACAGACGGGCAGCTGCAGTCGCCCGTCCTCTCTGCAACCGCCTGGCCTTTTTCGCTAGCCTTTCTCCTCTCTGCTTTAGCATTCTCCTGCTCCCTCCTCTGCTGCATCTTCCCTTTTGTTGAATAACAGACTTGATTCTTGCTCCATCGCATTACAACAGTGGTATCAGAGCTTGGGAGACAGTGATAGGAAGTTTTGGAGTTCGTAGTGGCAAGCGTTGGTCATTCGTGCGGCGAGAGTTGGAGAATCGGGTGTGATTGAAGCATCAACCTGCTATTGAGGCATCTTCGACATCTTCGACCTTGAAGAAAAGAGCCTGCTATTCATAGGTATTCCTCTGGTTAAACTGTCACATTTATTCATCACTTGTAAAGCATTCTGGTGGAAATAAGCTGTGGTGGGAGACCTTACCACTCCTTTTTTGGACGAGAGATTTGGAATCACTGTTGATGTATAGCAGAGCAGATGCCTACAGTTTGTGATTTGGGAGATATATGCTAGTCGTTTGCAATTGATAGTTTGGAAGTGGTACGCTTTAAGCAATATGTGTTGCACACAATATTGGTATCGCTTTTTTCGACAGTTTGCTATAAACTAGTCAGCTACTAGCTTTTGTTGTCCAGTTGCATTTGGTTGCTAGATTATTATAGAGACAGAAAGGTCTGATGCTTCTAGTAGCTTTTATGATGGTCATATTAGCTCTAGCAAGAACTATTCTTTTCACGGAAAAGATCACATTGAGATCCGCAAATTTGATGGATCTAAATTTGCTTTGTGGAAGAATCAGATGCGTGATGTACTGGTTCAACGAAGGCAAACCAGGCCGATGGGCAGCAAAACGAAGAAACCAGTTGATATGGACAATGATGATTGGGAGGAACTTTATGCCTTGACCATGTCCACTATAAGACTGCACTTAGCAGATACTGTATATTTTACAGTTTTAGATTGTAAAAACTCCGAAGACCTTTGGAAAAAATTATGCAATGTCTATGAGAAGGAAACTGCTTCTAACAAGGTGTACCTGATGAGAAAGTTATATCACCTTCGTATGAAGGACACCGATAGTGTCGCCTTTCATTTGAATCAGTTTGATGCTTTGTGGTCACAGTTGCAAGCTCAGAAAATGATCATGGATGATGAGCTGAAAGTTATATTTTTGTTATGCACGTTGCCTGCCTCTTGGGACACTTTTTGCACTACTATCAGTAATAGTGCACCAAAAGGCAAATTGGTCTATACTGATATTTGTGGAGATTTTCTAGGTGAGGAAATTCGTAGGAAGCCTATGGTTTCCTCACAAGTTGGAGAGGCATATAATGTTCGAGATTTTGGTTATGGCAGGAATCAACAACGGGGTAGAAGCCAAACCAGGAACAATCATGGAAATCATGACAAAAGCAGAAGTAAGTCGAGGAAGAGACTTGTGGAATGCCACTATTGTCACAAGAAGGGTCATATAAAGAAAGACTGTTATGTTTTGAAGAACAAAGAAAAGAAAAAGGGGAAAACCTATGGTGATGGGCATGTTAACCAATTTATTGGTTCATCATCTTCGGTGAAGATAGAAGAAATAAATGCCACATGCGATGATGATGGTGACATCCTGGTTTTGGATGATGATGTTAACCATGTTAAAGCTAATATTGCTCATGCACTTGCTTATACATGGTTGTTGGATTCTCGTGCTTCATTTCATGTGACTCCACATAGAGAGTGGTTCAAATGATACGAAGCAAAACCACTTGGTACAATCCGACTTGGAGATTCACACCAGTGTGATGTGATTGGCATTGGGGATGTCATGGCATAGTTTTCTGATGGCTGCCAGTTTACTGTACAAAATGTACGCCATGTGCCTGAGCTAACTCGTAGCCTGATGTCTATTGGACAACTTGATGACATTGATTTCAAGGTGGTATTTGCTTCCCAATCCTTTCGTATTACAAAAGGGAATATGGTTATTGCCAAAGGGAACAAAGTTGGCTCACTTTATCCCTTTGTTGTTCATCAGAAAGAGCATCTTCTGACTGTCACGGAACAGTCTATGACTTGTATCTGGCATGGTCGCTTAGGCCACATGTCTCGTACTGGAATGGAAACTTTATCGCGTTTTGGTTATTTGCCTGCGTTATCATTCTCAAATATTTTCAGTTTGTGAACATTGTTAGTATGGTAAACAAACTAAAGCTATGGATCAGAATATTAACTCTAACTCCTCTACTCAACCCTTAGATTTGGTTCATACAGATGTATGTGGTCTTATGCCTACCAGATCGTTGGGTGGTGCCATGTATTTTGTTACATTTATTGATGATGCCACTAGAAAGGTTTGGGTGTTCCCATAAAACAAAAGGGCGATGTGTACTCTACTTTCAGAAAATGGTTTGCCTCGGTTGAGATTGAAAAGGGTATAAAGCTCAAGGCTTTACGTTCTGATAATGGTGGTGAGTACACTTCTCATGAATTTAGAGATTTTTGTGAGTCTAGAGGCATTTGTAGGGAGTTTTCCGCACCTTACACTCCAGTACAAAATGGCTTAGCAGAAAGGATGAATAGAACCATTCAGGACAGAGTCGTTTCTATGCTTCATCATGCAAATCTTACGCAGTGTTTTTTGGCTGAAGCAGTTCGGACTGCGGTTTATGTGATTAACCTATCACCTAGTACTGCTAAAGGCTTGAAAGTGGCGCAAGAGTTATGGACACGAAAAGCCCCAAACTATTCTATTCTTAGAGTGTTTTGATTTGAAGTGTATGTTCATGTTCCCAAACAACGAAAAATGTATTTTCCTTAGTTATGACATTAACGGCCAATTTGGATATCGTTTGTGGGATCCTGAAACGTGCAGAATAGTCAGAAGCAGTGATGTTGTTTTCAATGAAAAGGTTATGCATAAACAACCCAATAAGGAAGTGGAAGTGACAAGAGTGGTGTTTCAAGATGTTACACCTTCTATTTGTGTGCAAAAGAATGATCCCACTCTTATGCCGAACAGTCCTTCACATGCTCACCTTGTTGGCCGGAATATTACGAAAGTACGACGTAAGTCGTAAATTCGTAATATTACGGAATTTATGGAAATAATATGTAGTCGGAAAATCAGAAAATCGGAAAATCTACGAAGGGAGATCCAAACCGACGCGATGTAATAAGACTTCTTGGAGATCCGAAGGGGTACCAAGATTGTATATAAAGCCATGGGGCTTACTTGTAAAGGAGTTTGGGACTAAGAGAATTAATAGCAATACACAGAGCTTTGCGTTCACTACCTTGTCTTCTTCTTCTTTTCTTCGGTGTTATTTATAATAGTCGGAATTTACGAATGTAATTTTACGACTGTACTACCATTCATATTCAACCACGACCTAGTCTTAGTTCTTTATCTGAAGGGCTAACACTCTTTTGGCGACCACGACGACTTGAATCGGAATTCAAGCCGAGGAATATCGAATGGATGATGTCTCGGGACGAACCGACATTGGAATCTAGGAGAATCACAAGATTTTTGGCGCGAGCATTAGCTTCCCGGACCAACAGTGCAGCAGACCGCACTGACGTCACCCAACCGTCACGACGATCTAGCATTCGGAGGGCCGGAGTTACGTTCGCTTGAACGAACACCTTGCGGAGGGCCGCAAGCATTATCTCTCAGGACCCGACATTTTGCGCGGGCGCCCACGCCGTGGCGGAAGGCGTACTAGGTGGATCGGCGAAAAGAAACGCTAGTATCGAACCACAATCTACGGACTGGGTGTTGTATATTGTAAGTGACAGCAACGGAGGCTATTTAACGGGTCTGTGGACGTCGTACTCGGGACGCAACAACGACTCAAAGGCCGAGCCAACTACTCCGGACGAAGAATTGATCGTTCCGCAGTGTGTGCTGCGGACGTGATGGACGGCATCCGCACCACCTACTCGTCGTAGTCGGACAGCTGAAAAACGACGCCGATACGACCAACTAGCCCAGAGGCTAGGATTGTGCCCAAGTTCCGAATGGGGTACGACTGAGGAGGCCTCGTTGTACCCAGCCGAAGTGTTCAGAGATGGACTTCTGACCTCGGCCCGTTCCGAACATTGTACGACTAAGGAGGCCTCATTGTACCTAACCGAGGAGTTCGCGGACGGACTCGTGACCTTGGTCAGTGCCGGACCGAGTACGACTGAGGAGGCCTCGTCGTACCAAACCGAGGAGTTTACGGAAGGACTGATATCCTCAGTCGCTCCAGACACTACAAGCCCCGAAATTTCAGACGGACTCGGAATTTCGGCAGCCAACCCAGCAATCGGATTTGGTGGAACACCGGCTGCTGCGACAGGAACATGCGTTCCTCTCAACCCCACGACTCGGCGTCAGAAGTTTGCGGACGACATCATGCCGTACGCTTACCCAAAATATTCTAATCACCCGGACGCGGCGGCTGTCGAATACGGGCATCTAATGGCTGTGTTCACACTGTCCATAAGTGAATGGGCCATATTTCTAATAAGCCGTAAAGGCCTTAGCCCTAGCTTGCGGGTATAAATACCAAGCTTGTATGGTCGTTCTAAGTTGGTTGTTCCAACTCCAGCGAATAGAAGTTCTATCCTTGTGCCTATCTCTCTCTCCCTTGTCGAATACGGGCATCTAATGGCCGTGTTCACACTGTCCATAAGTGGACGGACCATATTTGTAATATGCCGGAATGACTTGTGCCCTAGCCTGGGGGTATAAATATCAGGCTTGTATGGTCTTCCAAAGTTGGTTGCTCCAACTTCCGTTAATGGTAAAGTTCCATTTTGTGCCAATCCCTCTCTTCAACTCTCTCGTGTCTTTGGCCGCCACCTTTGACTGCTTCAGATTTGAAGTCTCCTCCTTCAGATCTGATCTTCTCTCAACATCAACCCACATCTTGACGCTTCCACCATATTGCTGGGAGCCACGGCCTGTTCCAACATTTGGTATCAGAGCGCGGTTTGTCCGCTGTAGGCCGTCATTTGCTACTGCTGACTTCCTGCTGTATTCTGCTTCGTCTGGACGTCAAGAACATGCGGTATAAAGAAGATTCGACACAGTTACGACCATCCGTAACTTTCGATCGGCGTGCAAAGACCTTGTATACTGAGAGTTTTCGAGGACGTCTTCTGCCGTACGACACATCATTGTGTTCGTCTCGACGTCAAGGAGAGAACAAGAGATTCAGAACTTATTTTGGAGCAACCCACATGGAGTTACGACCGTTTTTTCGGCAACCAGCCGTAAAACATTTTCTCGCGGTCTAGTTCGTGCAGAGTATGACTAGATCACGATTTCGACAGTCGTACTCTCTTTGATAGTGCTTTGTACACACTTCGGGCAGAGCCAGTGGCTTGTGTCCACTCAGTGTAGAAGTACTTTGGCCGACATCCGTTTCGGAAGAGACTTCACGACACGGACTAGGCGCATAAGTCCGACGACAAGTCGGACTTTGGCGGCGCGATTCGTACTCACTCCGGGCAGAGTCGTAGCACTCGTGCCCACTTCGAATAGAGTCGTGGCCTGCTATGGAGCTCGTGTCCAACTCGGCTAGACGTAATTCGGGTAGACTGCCGGGCAGTCGTAACCACCCGTGATCGTAGTCACTCCGGGCAGAGCTTCAACCCCGACAGGTCCGACGTCAACTCGGACCTTGGCGATGCGGTGCATACTCACTACGAGTAGAGCCGTGGCTCGCTCCGAAAGTTCGTGTCCAATTCGGTTAGACTACATTCGGGTAGATTGTAGTGCAGTTGTACTCACCCGTAGTCGTAACCACTCCAGGCAGACCTTTCGTGAAGTTCGTGTTCAATCTGGCTAGACGTAATCCGGGTAGACTCCCAGGCAGTCGTACTCACCCGTGGTCGTAGTCACTCCGGACAGAACTTCTACGTTCGTGCTCAACTCGGTTAGGTCGTATTCGGGTAGACTGTAGTGCAGTCGTCCTCACCCACGACCGTAACCACTTCGAGCAAAACTACGTACAAGCCTTCCTGACAAATGGCTTCAACATCCGGCTCATCTGAGAAGAGCATTCGGAAGTTCGACGGGACGAACTTCAACTTTTGGAAGGAACAAATGCAGGACTACCTCATAGTTCGCGGCTACATCGATCCAATCGAGCACGACACGGCTCCGACATCTTACAATCCGGACGTATAGACGAAGATGGATCGGGTAGCTCGTCCGACAATTCGGATGCATCTGTCCGAATCCGTGTATTACACGATCCAGTCGTGTACGACAACGAAAGAACTGTGGAAGACGCTGTCGGACACTTACGAAAAGACGGTGGCCGCTACGAAGATTTATCTTATCCGGCGCCTTTACAACTTATGGATGAAAGAATTCGATTCGATCACGGCTCACCTGAACGAATACGAAGGAGTTATTTCCCAGCTGTCAACGCAAGGTATGACGATCGACGACAAGCTAAAAGCTCTATTGCTGATGAGCAGTTTTCCACCATCCTGGGAAACCTTCATCACTACCGTATGCAACGCGTCGGCTACGGCTGTAAAGTACTCCGAAACAACGAGCTCCATTCTGTCGGAAGACGCTCGGAGGAAAACGTTCGTTCAGAACTCGGCGAATGAAGCCTACACCGTATAGAGTACGGGTGATCGACAACAACATCGTGGAAGAAGTTCCTCGCGCGGGCCGAACGCGACGAGAAACCGAAGCAAGTCCAGGAGTTCACTGATGTGTAACTATTGCAAGAAACCCGGACACATGAAGGCCGACTACCGAACCCTTAAAGCGAAGAACGGAAAATTTACGCAAAAGGGCAGTCGTACTAAGGAGGTGAACTTCTGCGGTTCATCTTCTACGACCTTACGACGCACAAACGGAGATACTCTGGAGAATGATCCTAACATCCTCACCGTGGAGAGCACGACCAAAGCAAACGTTGTGCTTACTACGGCGTAAGCCACCAGCTGGCTCCTCGATTCGGGTGCCTCTTACCACATAACTCCGTTCCGATCGCAATTCCGATCGTATACGGCTCGAAATCTCGAACTTGTACGCGTCGGAAATTCGCAGCACTGTGCGGTCGTAGGCATCGGCTCCGTATAGCTCAACCTTCTGGGTGGCTCTACGATTGTACTCCACGATGTTCGGCACGTCCTGGAGCTCACAAGGTCGCTCATTTCGGTGGGACAACTCAACGAAGCGGGTTTTCGTACCAGCTTCTCGTTAGGAGGGTAGAGTCTCCACAAAGGGAACCTCCTGCTTGCGCGTGGTATGAGGATACGCTCCCTGTATCCTTTGTACGTCACGCTCATAGAGGGTGACTTGTTCGTCGTGGAAATTCCGGTGTCATCGCTATGGCACGGAAGACTCGGCCACCTGAGCAAAGCCGGCATCACGCACCTATCTAAGGCTGGCTACATTCCCAAGCTCTCCTTCTCCGATCAATAGTTTTGCGAGCACTGCCAGTATGGCAAGCAAGTTGCGGTCCCACAGCTGACGAGTACGCCGAGAGAATCAAGTCCGCTCGATTTGGTCCATTCGGACATCTGTGGCCCGATGGCACATTAGTCTCTCGGCGGAACGTCGTACTTCGTCACCTTCATCGACAACGCTACGCGGAAGGTGTGGGCCTACCAGACTCGGACGAAAGATCGTGCTTTTACGATCTTCAAGGATTGGCTCGCAATGGTCGAGAATCAGACGGATCGGAAGCTGAAATGCCTACGATCCGAT
>JBBBWG010015979.1:0-16358 GCA_037176905.1 Azolla pinnata
CATATGTGTTTCAGAAACCTGACAAATCAAGCCATGGGCTCAAATTTATTAAACAATATCTCTATGCACGAACAAAGTAAAGTTAGAAAGTTACCTGGTAGAAGAATTTGCTTTGTCGTGCAACAGCTGCATGGAGATCGTAACTGATCTTCGACTTGTGTATGTCAGAGGCAGAAGGAAGGTGCCAATCAGTAAGCCTATTGAGATCAAGGGAGTAGGGCTCATGGGGAAAGTTCTTGTCCCAAAATATCTCAGTGCTCTGTGTAACCTCAGGAGAGTTAAGATAGGGCGGGGCACCCAGTAGACGTCCATAGAGAAGCTCACAATCTCTTGCATACGCAATCTATGAAAAACAAGATGGGAACTGTGTTTATGATGTGGATAAAAAGATGACCTTGACATGAGTGCAGAAGAAGGCCTCTTTTCTGCGGGAAAGTGCCTTGAACCCATCACACAAGGAACCAAAAATAGCACTAATCATTCGATTGTAACATCACACAATGAACCAAAAATAGCACTAATCATTCGATTGTAACATCACACAATGATCCAAAAACAATGTTAATCATTCGATTGTAACATCACACAATGATCCAAAAACAACGTTAATCATTCGATTGTAACATCACACAATGATCCAAAAACAACGTCAATCATTCGATTGTAGCATCACACAATGATCCAAAAACAAAGTTAATCATTCACTTGTAACTCTTTTAACTCTGTCGCTGCTAAACCTGTTCCAAAACCAGACTTTGTATCTGATGTAAGTCGGAGCAATTGTTTTTCAGGTGGTTGCTTTCATTGCTCTAGCACATCGAATGAAGAATATTCTGTTGGGGGGGGGGGGGGGGAGGGGGAAATCCCAACTTCTAAACTTGGAGTTCATTTATGAATCGCTCGATGTTTGTCTTGTAAGTATGATTGAATTGAATTAAAGCATTTGTAAAACAACGAATTGGTTACATAAATAAGAGCACGAACAAATCCATGTCGAAACATGAGAATCTTCCGACGAGTTTGAAGGAGAGCAGAGACCTTTGAGATGCATGCATGTTGGATTTTCTTGTTTCTCTTCCAGATTTGCTCCGAGATCAGATCGGTCAAACCTTTAGCCACTTTCTGAGATCTTAAGGAAAAGAAAGGAAAGGAAAGGAAGGGAAAGGAAAGGGAGGAAGAGAAACTGTGTTTACGATAGATACCCTAAAAGGCCACAATGGCGACATGCCGAGGGTTTCTGATACCAAAAATGCCAAGGGGACGAGCCAGAAAATACCTCAACGAATGATGCAGCAAACACAGAAACCCTAATCGGATGTTGCAGAAAACAAAGAAAGCATGTAAATGGAAGGAAGCAAATGCAAAAGGGGAGGAGGAGCTACGGAGCGTTTACCGGGTTGAGGCGGTGGCAGAGCCAGATCCACTCGCAGTCGAGGGGAGGGCGAAGCGGGAGGGGGCGCCCGAAGAGCTCCGCGGAGCCGGGCGCGAATCCATGGGCAGAAGATGCAAGGAGAGGAAGCCAGCATCGCTCGTACCTGCGCGGGAAGACAGGAGACGGGCGTAGACTGCGTCAGCCATGTCCAAGAAGAAGCAGAAGCAGCAGAAGCAGAAGCAGAAGCAGAAGCAGAAGCAGCAGAAGCAGAAGAAGAAGAAGAAGAAGAAGAAGAAGAATGGAAGAAGAAGAAGCAGAGCATCAGAACTTGGTTTTGCCCTAATTTGGAGCAGATGATGCCAGAGAAGAACAAGTTCAAGGTAGTTAAGTTAGTTAAGTTAGTTAAGGTAGTTAAGTTAGTTAAATCAGTTTGGTTAGTTGAGATTGTTGGGTTAGTTATAGAGTTTGTTGATTTCTCTACTTCACTCGCCTGCGGATGGCGGCGGAGACGGCTGAGCTGTGAGGGATGTAGAGCTGCGGGTGCTGCTGATCCACGGTAGCGAGCAACAGATGCAGATTCTTGGCCGAGGTTACGACGTCGGTGCTGAGCCCGATCGACTGAGCTCGCTCCCAGTTCTCCTCCTGCTCCTTCTCCATACACGCCTCCGATCGATGGATCGATGGATGGATCGATCGATTGAAGGATCGATGGATCGATGGATCGATGGATCGATGGATCGATCCCCTTTTGCTTGGTCAGAGTCTCCTGTATGGCGATCGATCTTGTGCTGTTTGCTGCTCAGGAAAAAGATCTCTGGATCTTCCTTGCTTATCTCTGGTCAATGTAGTTGCGTGATATGAATCTCTAGAAGGAGGCCCATCTCCATTCGCCTCCGAGATCTGGATCGTTTGAAACGTTCTAGTCAACGCCGCGTGTGCACTGATATGTTCAGTGGAGCCAGCTTTTCTGCGCAGCCAGCCTTTCCACAACCCGACCACATGCAAAGAAAAAACAAAAAGCGGATTGATGAAGGTCAGAATGGAGAAACATTCTACGAAGCTGTTAAATGTCGACACGGAGGCCTTCGTCAGTTGGTGTTGGCATATAAATTGTGTCGAAGCTTCCTGCCCACCGATATTTTATCTACTGCCCCACAAGTTTCAAAACCACAAGCCACGAGTCTTGCTTGCTGATATTTTATCTGCAGCCACAGGTTTCAAAACCACAAGCCACAAGTTTGCAATGAAACCTCGCTGGAGACACGGATAAAACAATATTTGCAATGAAACCTCGCTGGAGACACGGACGAAACGATATCATTGTTTCAGCTGAAGGAGAGACGGTTAAGTTAGTTAGATCCGATAAGAACAGGCCTGTTTCTGCCAGGCTGTTGTATCACACTCTTCTCTTGTCGCAGCTCCAACGGTTGGCTGAATTTGTCTGTCTGTCTATCTGTATATGCCAAAGCTTTGTTCTTCGAATCCGGTCTTTCTTTGGCGGCTCCTGTAGCTTGTGGTCGATCACAACTTCTATCTATAGATAGACGCCAATTATTGGTTGGGTAGTCCGCGATCCAGCACGATCTCTTCTGATTACTGACGCGAGGGATGATGTTATCGCTATTATCTGCCCTTCCTCCGTTGTTATATAGAGTGGAGAGAGGGAGAGGGAGAGGGGGAGATTGCGTTGAAAATGCGTTGCACCACCAGATTCGTTTGGTAGCAGAGACTATGAGCAAGATATTTTTGCAGGAAAACCTCCTGAATCTGATAGGATCTATATGTCTACGCTGGAGCTTCGTTCAATACAGGTTTGGATTCTTATTTGACAGGTCGTGCCATATGGTATCCATGGTCGATCGCAGCTTGCGTCGACAGATCGAGCCGATTTTTGTCAATTCCGAAAATTCACAGATCGAGTGCAATCCTCTTTTGATTATTGACTTGGAGGATGATGCTGCTTCTGGTAATGCCACATGATCTGCCTTCTTTAGCGGGATGAGGCGATTTTTCCATTAATTATGTGTAGTAAGTCGATGGGAGAGAGATTGCGTTGACAAATGTATTGGTGCTGCCAGATTCGTTGCGAAAGGAAACCTGTGAGCAGAGAGAGCTATGAGCGAGATATATTTTCGCCAGAAAACCTTTTGTGCATATTGGTCTATGTACATGTTTGATCTATATTGACATGTAAACTGTGAGATACATACCTATTCACCTGCCCAGAGTTATCGGCTGACCGAGAGGCAAACATAATTATTGCTTAATGCCAAGTGGCTGACTTGTCTTTTGTATCATGCGATTCGTTAGCGTTGACCAGCCCATCGATTCATGTTGTTTTAGCAGTTTGGCAAATTCAAGCTTTTCTAAGCTTTTCACGACATCCTTGACATGTTTGACGGCCAACGCATATTACAGTCTGCAGATGAAGCCTTTCTAGGAAATTCGGGCTTCATCACGATGTAGCCGGAAGAACACTCTAATATAGGTAACGCAAAGGAAGAACATAAAAAAACAACTCACAAACAATAAGAGGTGTTGAATATAGTGATGCTTGAGGTGCCGTCTCCTGGCCATGAGATGAGGAGTAAAAGTGGAATTACCTCCTCCAAAAAGAGTACTTAAAAGAAGAAGAGTGTCTTTAGGAGTGTTTCTCTTATCCTTCACAATGGAACTTTTTTATACACAAAAGGTTCCCTCTCATTTCTAGAATTACCTCAGATCAGAAGAAGAAGAAGAAGATCTTGCAGCAGCTGCAACAAAAGAAGAAGAAGAAGAAGATCTTGCAGCTGCAGCAACAATAGCAGAAGAAGAAGGAGAAGAAGATCTTGCAACAGCAGCAACAGTAGTAGAAGATCTTGCAACAGAATTCCTTCTGTTGATGTTTCAACTTAGAATATCCACTCATTGTTCCATGTTAATTTTGCTGATAACGGAGCAGCCATATGAGGCTTTACTATGCCTTATTATAGAGAGCTTATCTATTAATGTGGTCGTAACATTACGAGCTGCAACTGCCAGAAACACCTGATTGCTCGAGTATACTCGTATTATCGTAGCATTTCAACAGAGCAAGAAGTGTCAAAGGAAGCTTCACTATGATTTGCACGTGATGATGGCAAGCAACGATGCAGCATTTCATTACGACACGACTTCTTTTTTTTCCGAAATGGCAAACTACACTTCCAATCTCCGTAACCATGATACGTCATTCCTGCCCTTCTTCATTCCAACTCATGCATCCAAATTTGGGATTTGTGCTTTCTGCAGAAAGAGCTGGGCCGAAATAGACTCGATAGAAGAGAAGATGATCTGCCTCATTTCCTACTCTTCCCGAGTTCGACCATTCGATGAGCAATGATAGAAGGTGGCTCATCACCATGCGCAATCCACTGTCTAATTGACCAATATTCACCGTGTGCAATCCACTGGAAGCTGTTAAACGTCGATTCGGAGGCCTTCATCATCACTTGCTATTGGCATATAAATTGTGTCAAGGTCCCTGCTTGCTGATATTTATCTGCTGCCCAACAGGTTTCAAAATCGCAAGCCACAAGTTTGCATGAAACCTTGCTGGAGACAGGGACAAAACGGTATATCACAGTTTCGGCTGAAGGAAAGACGGTTAAGTTAGTTAGTTAGTTAGTTTAGCGCCAGCTGGTTCTCCCTAGGGCGAGGGCATGAGCAAAAATTGACAGAGCTTCACCCCAAACAGAGACCACGAATTCGTTTCGATCACATATCATTCGAGCGCGTTTTTCATGCATCCAGAAACCCACAACAGTACAAAGAGAGATCTACAGCAACTGCACACATTCTCATTCATCCATAAAACAAATGCTATCGATTGTTGTACAAAGGAGTCCATAAAACATACACATCAGCAATTCTGAGCAATCAACACAAATCATTAGCCTCAACCACCGACAAAACCACCGCCAAAACCACTGCCGGCAGTAGCAGCAGTAAGACGATTGCCACCACCAGCAAAACCACCGCCGTAACTACCAAAACCACTGCCGTAACTAGCAAAACCACCGCTGCCACCACCACCACCGCCACCACTGCCACATGCTCCCGCAGCTCCACATGTCGATGCTCCAAATACAGCATTGCTATCGTCATAAAACATGGAGGCCCATAACATCGGCGTAAGGTCCCACCAACAATAATACGGTATCGTGGATGCCGATGGTCCACTGTTTCCCCTCACGACTACCGAACCTACGAATCGAAACAAAAGCCAGAATCTCGACATACTCACTTCATCACGCCTCTTCTCGGAAGAAAGAAATAAAAAAGCGCACCGATGAGGCCCTTGAGGATGGAAGACAAATTCGTACGCACCCCATTCATCCGAAGATCGCGTCGATCGTTTTGGAAATTCAGGGAATGGATGGAAATCGACATCCAACCCCTCCATGTCGAACACAGACATGGAAATGATTGTCGAGAGTAGCACCACAAGGACCGCACTTTCGTTTAGTGACACCTAACACAGACACCACTGGCGTTAGTTTTCCCACCTCAAAATTACCGGAAGGAAGCATTCCACCGTAAGACTTGGAGAAGTGGAAAAAGATGAAACCTCCATTGCCCCAATTCTCCAATTGAAGAGTGCTGTTGCCTTTCCAGAAGGCGCATTGATGGCATCATACCGTATGAGAGTTACAAAACCTGCTTCGTCTTCTGCACTCGCTCCGTTCACCTGGTACTGTAGCTTCCTACCGCATTCAAGTCTTACCTGTGGCATTCAAAATTAAACATCTCTACAAAGAACGAAAGGAAATATCACCTATAGCCTGCTTTTTTAAACATCCTTTTTCTTTCTCGTTGATGGTGACATGTTGTATAAACCTTATTCTGGAGAGCACCACTCAGCTCCAGAAGAGGACTCCAAATTTGGCCTGAATCTCTAGGTCTGGTCACTGTAAGCTGGGCAGCATTTTCATAGAACCTCCAACATCTTTGCATGGATAGTGTGTTTTTGGTCTCTTTCCCCGTCACAACTTGATGAGCAGATGCCACTACATTACCTACACGAAGAAAGATAAAAGCAACTGTCATGTGACAGAAACGTGGAAACAAGACAGTGGAGAAAATGTAAAAGTGTGAACGTGGAGATGATTCACTTGAAATCACACAAAAGACTGAATTGGTTCTGAAGGCTCGTGGCTCAAATTTTTTCTATTTATATCTATATCTGCATATGCTTGCATCATCTTCCCAGGAATCGCCACCTTTGGCTAGATCATGCATTTTTATGACTTGCTTCCCCTTGATTTTTCCTGAAGTTGTAAGATTTACCTAGGGCATCTACTTTCCATCATACCCAATAGCGACCTGTTATATTAGTGTATCATTGTCATCATCAAAATTGGTTCAAATAATGAAATTAATAGAACTTGGGCTTTCCAGATGTTGACCCATTTCTCTTCATTTCAACTCTTGAGGTCTTGCACCTTGATACTACAACATGTCGACATTGTTGATTCTATTCATTACAACCCCCATTCATTACAGGACCCAATTCATTGCATGATCGGCTTCAGGGGTGGTTCCTTTCGAATTCAGAGAGCATAATCAGATTGTATCCTCTCCTTTCTCCTAAACATCATAAGAGGAACTCTTTAAATTGACCGTATCCAAAATCCAACAGCATTGCCTTGTTCTTCAACGTGCATAAAAAGCTGTTCTTTTACTTCCACTTTCTTTTGAAAATATCTTCACGCTTTCTAGTTAGGGCAATGAACAAACTATCTTCCCCTGATTATTTATTTAGAAGCCTGGGTGGCATCTAAAGTAGTTCCGATCATGTAACTTAACGAAATCAAGTCATGGAGAATTATAATTCCCAGTTTGATCTATTTCTTACCAAGCTTTAATTGAAACAATGAAAACCATGTACAGATTTAATATAATGATAGATTGTGTTCGAACTACGTTATGCATTTGAAATACCTGCTGCAGTTCCTCGATTGGTACGATCTTTGTACTCCCACCCACCTTGATGGATATAAATACACTTCTCACTTTCTCGCACTGGTTGGTATTTCAAAATTTTGCCACCCGAGTATCTAATCAGAGATATGGATGTGAGTTGACAATGGATAGTGCAATGGAAAGATAGTTACACCGAGAAATAATCCAAACATCCTGCAATACTATGAACCACACCTACTCAAAGTAGGAATGTATTGCAGCTGATTTACATATATTACCTGACACGTATAATGCAGACTTCCCTATTAGCATGGTCTAGCACGACTCTAGTTAACCAGCGTCCAGCTGGTTTATAAGCTGAAGACAGCATTCTGCCTGTGTCGTCAGTTGGTATAGAGTTGATGGTGCGCAGCAACCGGGGTCCGACCTGTGGAGGGGTCAAAGATACAGATAAAAAGAGGGATGGTTCCAGCGTCTGCCCATTATCACTCTCCAGATTCACCCAACCATTGTAGGCAAGGGACGGGGATTCCAGCACCTTCTGCCATGGAAAACGTATCCTCCCTAGGATCATGGTACGAGAGGACATGTGTATCAGCATCTGCTCAATTGAGCGTTTAAGTCGCAATTCCAATATAATTCCTTCCGTTGATCTTTCAACTTCGAATATCCACTGCTGGTTCCATGTTACTTCTGATGATAATGAAGCAGCCACTGTGTCCAAGTGAAAGGATGAGGCTTTACTCTGCATCTTCAACCTTGCAGAGAGCTTACCTTTTAGTTTAGTCGGAACATTACGAGCTGCACCAACCACCAGAAACACCTGATTGCCAAAGTGCAAGTAAGTATGCTTATAAGAGCTCAGAAGAGATTTAAGAGGCAGCGATGAAGACACACACCTCCATTACATCCCGGCGTGCTATCGGTATATCCTTGACTGACGTTTCCACAACTTGTGGAAGCCTAAGTTGTGGTGACGTCAATGTAGGAATCGCAACTGGTGGCTCACCTCGGTACATGGCACCTGCTCGCTCATATACACTACCGTAGGTTTCAATCCACAACTTACGAGTTTGTGCGAACCCTTGTTCTAACTTATAGCCAGGAGTTCTGTCAGAATCAGAATCATCGTGCTCTAAAACTTTTCCTAGAATCTGCATGATGTCCTTGGCGTAAGCTATGGGGTCGAGCTGGTGAGCGTGCCATATCAAATCAATGTCATAAGTTGGAACAAGGAAAAACTTGGAATTAGTTACTCTGAATAAGTGCAGAAACCCCTTATAGCGTTGCTCTGCAGCCCTCAAGAAACTGTCATCTACCATATGTGTTTCAGAAACCTGGAAAATCAAGCCATGGGCTCAAATTTATTAAACAATATCTCTATGCACGAACAAGGTAAAGTTAGAAACTTACCTGGTAGAAGAATTTGCTTTGTCGTGGAACAGCTGTATGGAGATCGTAACTCATCTTCGACTCGTGTATGTCAGAGGCAGAAGGAAGGTGCGCATCAGTAAACATATTGAGATCCAGGGAGTAGGGCTCATGGGGAAAGTTTTTGTCCCAAAATATCTCAGTGCTCTGTGTAACCTCAGGAGAGTTAAGATAGGGCGGGGCACCCAGTAGACGTCCATAGAGAAGCTCACAATCCCATGCATATGCAACCTACGATAAAGAAGATGGAAACTTCGTTTATGATGTGGATAAAATGTTGAGAAGGCCTCTTTTTTGAGGGAGAGTGTCATGAACTCATTACAAAATCAGCTAACGACAACGTTAGTCATTCGATGCTAACTCTTTAACTCTGTCTCTGCTAAACCTGTTTCGAAACCACAGTTTGTATCCGATGTAAGCGGGAGCAATTGTTTTTCTGGTGGAGCTTTTCATTGCTCTAGCACATCTAATGAAGGCCATTTGGTGGGGAAAACTTTCAGCTTCTAATATACGAGTTCATTTATGAATTTCTTCCTGTTTATCTCGTCAGGACAATACACTTAATCAAAACATTTGTATATAATGTATCTTTTCCCTAGTATATGTTAAAACATGTGGAGCTTTCTTCATCGAAACAGTCCATGAAGGTAATTTTAAAATGTAGGGAAACTGAGAAGATTTGGTAAAATGAAATGGTGGTTTGGGAGCAACACAATTTGACAATAACTGGTGGCAGCAAATCATGTATCATATTCTAATTAACAGAAAAACTTCCCATAAAGATTAGAAGCACCATTTGTAATCTGCTATTTTGTTCCCGGATATTAAAACTAGCAGCAGTATTTACGACGATGCATATGCTCTCAGCTCTCACGTACACCCTTGACAACCCTTTGCTTTGCCTAGTTTTTCCAAGTTCTCCAGTGTGTTCAAACCATGGGCAAGCTTTTGTTGCGCCTTCCATGTCTCCACGTATATAAGCGCATGGCATCTCTATATGTTGTTGCACAACACTCGTATAGGAGTCAAGGAATGTTATTGAGGACCGTGGTTTGCTATCATTTCGTTTTTCTCTGCAGTTCCCTAGCCTTTCAGGCTAACATGGCTCTGACGACGTCGAGATTTTTGCAGGAAATCTATGCTAGCCCAGGTCTTTGCTATGCAAAACCGGTCGGTGTAATGCTGGCTGCGGGCATTAGGAATGTCCATTGCAAAGGAAATGTTTGCTGTGATTTGCAGATATAGTAGAAATCCGCAGGTTTGGATAAGCGCAAACACTTTGGAGATGCATGCAGGCTGAACTTTCTTTTTCTTTCGCAGTTTCTGGGACACGAGCTCAGTCAAACCTTTGGCCATTGGGAGGGAAACTGTGCTTATGATACCGTACAACGCTGCAATGGCGACGGGAAACGGCTAAAAAGGGAAGGAGCAGATGTAAAAGGGAGGAGGAGCCATGGAGTCTTACCGGGTTGAGGCGGTGACAGAGCCAGATCCATTCGCAGTCGAGGGGAGGGCGGAGAGGGAGGGGGCGCCCGAACAGCTCCGCAGAACCAGGGGCGAATCCATCAGCAGAAGATGCAAGGAGCGGGAGCCAGCATCGCTCGTATCTGTGGCACGCAGCAGGCGAGGGACTAGATCAGGCATTGCACGCAGGAAGCGGAAGGAAGGGGGAGGCAGATCCCAGCAACAGCAGCAGCAGAAGAAGAAGAAGAAGAAGAAGAAGATCTTGCAGCAGAAGATGTTCTTCTTCTTCTTCTTCTTCTTCTTCTTCTTCTTCTGCTGTTTCTTCTGCTACCTAAACCCTAATTTGGAGATGCGTGAAAACAATGTCCCATTCAAGGTAGTTAAGTTAGTTAGGGCGGTTAAGTTAGTTAAGTTAGTTAAGTTAGTTAGGTTAGTTAACTAAGCTTTCACTGGCCTGTGAATTGCGGCGGAGACGGTTGGGCTGTGAGGGATGTAGAGGCACGGGTGCTGATCCACGGCCGTCAGCAACGACCGCAGGTTCTTCGCCGATGCCACAACATCGGTGCTGAACTCGATGCACTGCGCGAGTTCCCAGTTCAGGTCATACCTCTCCTTCTCCATTCGGTCCATCGATCGATCCCCCGGTAAGAACATGCCTTTCTCTGTCGGGCTCTTGCATCACACTCTCCTCTTGTCGCAGCTCCAAGGGTCGGATGAACCTGTCGGTTTGTTTGTGTGCGCCAACAATTTTGTTTTTCGAGTCCGGTGCTTATTTGGTGGCTCCGGTATCTGGTGGTCGATCCCAACTTGTATCTGCAGATAGACGACGATTAGCGGGTTGGGCAGTCCGCGATCGAGCACGATCTCTGCTTAGTATTGACGCGAGGGATGCTACTGTCGCTGTTATCTGCCCTTCTTCTTCTTCTTCTTCGGATGTGGCATTCTTCCGTTGTTATATAGAGTGAAGAGAAGGAGAGGGAGAGGGAGATCGCGTTGAAAATGTGTTGCGCTTACTAGATTCGTTTGGTAGCGGAGGCTACAAGCGAGATATTTCTGCAAAAAAATCTCCTGAATCTGATATGATCTGTATGTCTACTCTACGGCTTAGCTCAATACAGGTTTGGAGCTTATTTGACGGGTCGTGCCGTATGATATCCATGGTCAATCGCAGCTTGCGTCGACAAATCGAGCAATATCAATTCGAAAAAGTCATCGATCGAGCGTGATCCTCTTCTGATTATTGACCTGGGGAATGAGGCGATTCTTCCATTAATTATGTGTAGTTAGTGGATGGGAGAGAGATTGCGTTGACAAATGTATTGGCGATGCCAGATTCATTGAGAAGGAAACCTGTGGGCAGAGAGCAGTGAGCGAGATACATTTTTTCCAGAAAACCTTCCGTGCATATTCGTCTATATATGTACATGTTTGATGTATAGTGACCTATAAACGGTTGAATACATGCATATTCACCTGTCCAGAGTTATGGGCTGAGCGAGAGGCAAACATAATACTGCTTAATGCCAAGTGGCTGACTTGTCTTTGTAGCAAGCGATTCGTAGTGTTGACCAACCCATCGATCCATGTTTTCTAACAGTTTTGCCAATTCAAGCTTTTCTAAACTTCTCACGACATCCTTGACACGTGTGACAGCCAACGTATATTATAGTCTGCAGATGAAGGCTTTCTAGGTAATTCGGGCTTCATCGCAAGGAAACCGGAAGACAAAACGGAACAATCCGCCCTTCGTGGAAACGTAGAGTACAAGCCAATCGCCCGATTTCTTCTCCAAGTCGATGATAGCATGTGATTGAGTCACATGGGCCGGTCAACACAGTGTGCGAATGCCAGGATCGATCGATTGCTTACATTTTTTATGCACTCGCTTTCCCTATTTGGTAGAACAATTACCACAAACCTCCCCCCCCCACCCCCGACACAAAGGTTGTGTAACTTAACATTTTTTCGAATGTCTGTTGAAATAATCAGAAATAATCAGAAACCTCCCCATTGTTAGTTCATTTCATTCGTAGTAATCGTTCCTCACTAATCAATCTTGATCGACTTCTTTCCTATATATTCCAATTCACAAAAGGTAGTAATTTTGGGATATAATGATTGGTTGCTTAGCACGTTAATTTGGTGTTGATTGATTAATTGAGCATTTATACATTAATTAGTTTGGTGTTAATTGAGGTCATAGTTAATTAATTAGTTTGCCCTAGTTACGGTGGCAACAGAGGCATGAAGAAGAAAATACAGACACATGAAGAAGAGGATATGGTGGTAGAGCAACAACAGCAACAACTATTGGGTAAATGAGGGAGAGAGAAAGTAAAAAATGACACAAATAAGACACCAAAGTTTTAACGTGTAAACCTCTCAAAAGGAGAGGAAAAAACCACAGAACACAGTCTAAAATTTTTCTACTATAAAAAAGGATTGATACAATTAAAAAATTAGAGTGTACTCACAAACAGTCTAACATAGGTAATGTAAAGCAAGAACATAAAAAAACAACTCACAAATCACAAGAGGTTTGAGGATGGTAATGCTTGCGGTGCCGCCTCCTTGCCACGAGATGAGGAGTAAAAGTGAAGCTATCTCTTCAAAAAAGAGTCTCCAAGAGAAATGTGTAAAGAAAAGTGTCAAGAAAAGAGTGTCTTTAAGAATGTTTTTCTAATCGTTAATAATGAATCCTTTTTATACATAAAAGGCTCTCTCTCATTTCTAAGGTTTTATTTTTTTAAATGAAAGCAACATTTCACACCTAAGGTAAAACTTAGCGTTTGGGGGTCACTTAACCTATGTGCCCCTTTCACACACAAAACACACATACACACACACATGCACACATACACACACATATAAAAACCATAGTATAAATACATATGTCCAAAATACCTCAACATCATCAATAAAAGAAGAAGAAGGAGAAGATATTGCAGCAGTAGCAACAATAGCAGAAGAAGATCTTGCAACAGAATTCCTTCTGTCCATGTTTCAACTCAAAATATCCACTGATTGTTCCATGTTACTTCTGATGATAAAAGAGCAGCCATATGAGGCTTTAGTCTATCTTATTATAGAGAGCTTATCTGTTAATGTGGTTGCAACATTATGAGCTACAACTACCAAAAACACCTGATTGCTTGAGTGCAATCGTATTATCGTGGTATTGCAACAATGCTAGAATTGTGCCTAAGGAAACTTCATTGTGATTTGCAGCCGATGATGGCAAGCACCGATGCAACATTTCATTATGACAACTTTTTTTCTGAAATGGCAAACTCCACTTCCCCTCTCCGTAACCATGATACGTTATTCTTGTTCTTCTTCATTCCAATTCATGCATCTAGAATTGGGACTTGTGCTTTAAGAAGACAGAACTGGGTCAAAATAGACTCGACAGAAGTTGATCTGCTTCATTTCCTACTCTTTCCGAGTTCGACCGTTCAATGAGCAATGATAGCAAGTGGCTCATCACCATGCGTAATCCACTATCCACTTGAAGTTGTTAAACATCAATTCGCAGGCCTTCATCAATTGCTATTGGCATATAAATTTTGTCAAGGTTCCTGCTTGCTGATATTTATCTGTTGCTCCACGGATTTCAAAATCACAAGCCACAAGTTTGCATGAAACCTCGCTGGAGACACGGACAAAACGGTATGACAATTTCAGCTGAAGGAAAAATGGTTAAGCTAGTTAGTTTAGCACCAACTTGTTTACCCTGAAAAATTGACTAAGCTTCGCCCAAGACAAAGTCCACGAATTTGTTGCGATTTTCCACCCCACAATTAAGTGAGTTTCAGAACATTGGTGTATCCAGAAACACACAACAGTAGAAAGAAAGATCTCCAGCAAGCTGTGTAGGATTTTCATTCATCCTGTAAATGGGGGGGTTACAAATGCTATCTATTGTTGTACAAAAGAGTCCATAGAACATACACATCAGCAATCAACCCAAATCAGTAGCCAAAACCACCGCCACCGCCACCGCCACAACCACCACCGCTAGAATAATCAAAACCACCGCCACCGCCACCGCCACCACCACTAGAATAATCAAAACCACCGCCACCACCGCCGACAACACCGCCAGAATAATCCAAACCACCACCACCACCACCACCGCCAAAATCACCAAAACCACCGCCACTACCACCACCACCACCACCACCACATGCTGCCGCAGCTCCACATGGCGATGCTCCAAATACAGCATTGCTATCGTCATCAAACGTCGAGGCCCCACACATCGGTGTAAGGTCCCACAAACAATAATACGGTACCGTGGATGCCGATGCTCTACTGTTTCCCCTCAAGACTACAGAACCTGCGAATCGCAAAACAAACCGACATCTCAATATCAAACCTCATCACACCTTCTCCGAAGAAAGAAATCAAATGCGCACCAACGAGGCCCTTGAGAATGGGAGATGGATTCGTACGCACCCCATTCATCCGAAGATCGCTTCGATTGTTTTGGAAATTCAGGGTATCGACGGAAATTGACATCCAACCACCCCTCCATGTCCAACACAGACATGGAAATGATTGTCGAGAGCAGCAGCACGAGGATCGCACTTTCATTTGGTGACAACTAACACAGACACCATCACTGGGGTTAGTTTTCCCATCTCCAAATTTTCATAGAACCCCCAACATCGTTCCATGGATAGTGTTTTTTCCATCTCTTTCCCCGTCACAACTTGATGAGCAGATGCCACTATATTACCTACATGAAGAAAGATAAAAGAAACTGTCATGTGACAGAAATGTGGAAACATGACAGTGGAGACAATGGAAAGTGTTAAGGGGGAGATGATTCACTTGAAATCACACAAAAGACTGAATTGTTCCTGAAGGATCGTGGCTCAGAATTTTTCTATTTATATATATATCTACATATGCTTGCATCATCTTCCCAGGAATCACCACCATTGGCTAGATCATGCATTTTTATGACTTGCTTCTCCCTGATTTTTTCCTGAAGCTGTAAGTTTTACCTAGGGCATCAACTTTCCATCATACCCAATAGCGACCTGTTATATTAGTGTATCATTGTCATCATCACAATTGGTGCAAGTAATGAAATTACAATAACTTGGCCTTTCCAAATGTTGACCCATTTCTTTTCATTTCAACTCTTCCAAAATGAAAATGACTCTCCAACAGAACTAGTTAGTATTGGAAAAATTGAGTCTTAGATCTTGACACTTATCTAATATTCGTTCTCCTTCTCTACAAATTTATGTTTGTTTATTGTTCTCTGTTTCCTATTGATGCTCTTCAAATTTCCTTCAATTTTGTTTTGGGCATTCACCTTCCAAGGAGTCGAGCAATATAAAAGGGACTAACTATCCTATTCATACAACATCTCCAGATTGTTGATTCTATTCATTACAACTCCCATTCATTACAGCACTCAATTCATTGCACAATCAGCTTCAGGGGTGTTTTCTTTGGAATTCAAAGAGCATGATCAGATTGTGTCCTCTCCCTTCTCTTAAACTTCATAAGAGGAACTCTTTAAATTGACGGTATCCAAAATCCAACGGCATTGCCTTGTTCTTCAACGTGCAGAAAAAGCTGTTCTTTTAGTTCCACTCTCTTTTGTAAATATCTTCACGCTTTCTAGTTAGGGCAATGAACAAACTTTCTTCCACTGAGAATTTATTTCGAAGCGTGGCTGGCATCTAAAGCAGTTCCAATTATGTAACTTAAAGAAATCAAACAATGGAGACTTATAATTCCCAGTTTGATCTATTTTTTAATGAGCTTTATTTGAAACAAGGAAAACCATGTACAAACTTAATATAATTATAGAATGTGTTGGAAGTACGTTATGCATTTGAAATACCTGCTGCAGTTCCTCGATTGGTACTATCTTTGTACTCCCACCCACCTTGATGGATATAAATACACTTCTCACTTTCTTCCACTCGTTTTTCTTTCAACCTTTTGCCACCCGAGTATCTAATCAGAGATATGGATGTGAGATGACAATTGATGGGGCAATGGATAGATAGTTACACCTGAGAAATCATCCAAACATCCTCCAATACTATGAACCACACCTACTCAAAGTAGGAATGTATTGCAGCTGATTTACATATATTACCTGACACGTATAATGGCGACT
>JBBBWG010015990.1:1739-16331 GCA_037176905.1 Azolla pinnata
CTCTCATGTGTAGAAAGCTAATATGTTGATGAAAATTCAATGCCGTTAGGCATGTGGAATAATCTTGGTCATGATTGAAATTGTGAATAAGAACTGAAGCAAATTATTGATAACGGATCCTACTATATAAACAGAAGACAACTTATGCCTCATCTGTGCACATATTTTAGTTCATCTATGGCTATGCCCAGAGACATCTAAACTTTTTGACATCCATTGTAGAGTCATTTTTCTCCACCATCAGTAACAGTACAGTTATATAGAGAGACCATGGATAAGGGGTTTATGCACACGGGTAGGCCACCATTTATGTCCAGATGTTGGCCAACAATTTCTCATTTAGCATCTTAGAATGAATGTCTTGACATAAATCTTGATAAACAGGAATCAGAATGAATTTCTCATTTAGCATCTTAGTTTGAAATGTTGCTCTCCAAGGACAATGTTTTGAGTTACGTTTGCTTATTTATTCCTCTAGGAGATTATGACTTTTCAAGCATTGGGTACTTATCAGATATTGTAACTATCTTATTTTGACGCAATTTTGGTTTTACAATGGGACGTTTGAACTACAGACGAACATGAAGTCAACTGTTATGGATGTAGCTAGATGTTGATTGCAATCGCAAAGAATCATACATATCTTTTCAGAATACTGGAGGAAAATCAATTCAACTGGAAATGCTGTTGTTGTGCAGGTACATAAAGCTGTATTAAAAGATGGCATGGAGGTAGCCATGAAAATACAATATCCAGGTGTAGCACAAAGCATCGACAGTGACATTGAAAATGTCCGGCGACTTTTGGAATTTACAAATTTACTTCCAAAGGGTTTATATTTAGAGCAGGCTATGAAGGTATGCTTGATGAGGAAAAATGAGTTGACAAACATTGAGTTTTATGAAAATTTTATGATTTGTTTTGACACAAGAAAATGATTGTTGCAATATGCAATGCCATAGAACATCTATTTCTGATGAAGAAAATGGATCTAAAGTTCATGTTGTTACGGAACTTGACGCATCTACAAGAAGATACAACAACAAATCCTTCGTTGCATAGCATTGTTAATCTTTTAATGTAGTTAATCCTAACAATTCGCTTCTTTTGATACATTTGTGCATACTACACTGATTATGAACGTGATTTATAGGTTGCTAAAGAAGAATTGGCAAGGGAGTGTAATTACGTCCAAGAAGCTGCTAGCCAAACAAGATTCAGGCAGCTTTTTGGACATGAAAAGGGAATATATGTACCAAGAGTAATCTCTGAGTTTTCTAGTGAACGGGTGCTTACATCAGAATTTGTGCCAGGTTAGAATAGAAGAATATTTTAATAGTGATTATATTCATGGGTTATTTCTTTCACGTATTAAAATCTGATAGTGATTGATCAGGTGTTTCAATTGACAAGGTTTCCAAGATGAGTCAATCCACCAGGAATAGTGTTGGAAGCCGTTTATTACACCTCACCTTGCAAGAGCTCTTTGTTCATCGTTTTATGCAGGTAATTATCATCGATTTTTATTCAGCCTTCATAATTTGTTTGTAAGGGTGTTTAATCCTTCTGGGCTCTGATAAATCATTTGGAAAAGCTATAATGAAGAAAAAAATATGTTTTATAAGAAAATAGGATATGTAGCGCAAAAGTCCATGTAGACATAAAGAAATATCAGTATTCAGTGGTAAGCTACATAAAAAGAGCACATTTTAGATGGATATGGAAAAAATAATGTATTTCTTCGCTTCTATTTGCAGACGGATCCTAATTGGAGCAATTTTCTTTATGACGAAGCAAGCGACACAATCAACCTAATTGATTTTGGGGCTGCAAGAGAATATCCGAAACACTTCGTTGATGACTATTTGGAAATGGTACTCTTCCTTTGTCTCATTCATATGTTCTTGTGAAGAATGCATCTTTCTCCTCTCACGTTAAGGAACCATCATGCAAGAAACTTAGAGAAGAGACCATTTTTGGTGCAGTCGCTCTTAAGAAAATGGGCTATTGAAATGCTGTGAATTATATAATTAAAACTCTTCGACAAAGTCGAGGCAAAAAAATGTACTACCCTTAAGGCTTAGATGTAGCTGTTAATGTCCATATCAAGACTCTATAGCAGGTCTCTAGGAAAATATATTATCCTTGGTATGCATATTCACCTCACCTCAATGTGTTGACTTGTTGTGGCACCACCATGGTTTTCACGGTTTTCCTCCAACCATTTGGTTTTATATTTGCCAGGGTTATGAGCACTGAAGTAAACGTGAAAATCAGTCGGAACTAATCAGTTTTCATGAATATGCAGGTATACGCATGTGCAAACCAAGATCGGAAGAATGTCATTGATTTGTCATGTAAACTTGGTTTCCTCACGGGAGAGGAATCCCCTGTGATGCTTGATGCACATTGTGAGGCTGCTTTTGTGGTAGGGCTACCATTCTCTCGACCAGGGGGGTTTGATTTCCATGCATCAAACCTCACCAAAAGGGTATCAGAATTGGGTGCTGTTATGTTGAGGCATCGTCTAACACCACCCCCGGAAGAGGCTTACAGTCTACATAGGAAGCTGTCTGGAGCATTTTTAGCTTGTATTAAGCTGCAGGCCGTTGTTCCATGCAGGGAACTATTTCTTGAAGTTTACGAGCAACATAAGAGCTCAGTTGAAAAAGGTGGTGCCAACTGAAGAATTTCATGTGCCTCCGCCTCGAGTTATAACCAATAAGGTGGTTTTAAGAGCATCAGCGATCGCAAATGCCAGGTTTGATCAATAAATGATTTGATGTTGTCGAAGCAAGCTTTGACCAAGCTTCACATCATAAAAGAGAAAAGAAAGCCAAAATTGATGGAATTTTTTGCTCATATCAGCGTATTATCCCACCTCCATTCTTCCAAATGATTTAATGTCGGCATTTCAAGAAAAGCCTCCTGCAAACCAGGCTCCGACATCTATTGAAAGGAAATGAAGCCAAACTGCTGGAGTCGTTTGGTTCATATCGCCACATAATACCCCCCAAATTCATTGTTCCAACTTCCAACTTGACTTGCCCCATTGTATGTTATTTTTTCGACGGTTATCCACATTGATTGGTTCACATTTCTTTTCCGATGGATTTCTTTTGCCCCATTGTATGTTATTTTCGAGTGAATAAACTAGTGATTCATTTTTAGGTTTTACCGTAGAAAAAAACATATGGCAATGAAATGTATATATACACACACAGAGAACAATGAAGTTTATTGGTTTTTGTTGTGAAATTTTGTGGAGGCTGGTTCTGGAAGCAAACTATTTGGAGACTGGAAATACAACAAGATTGTTTGGAAGGATTTCAGATATAAATGCTATTCTTCAGTATTAATGCAGATGCAGAATGATTTGATACCGTTACTAGAGGAGTAGGTCTGCAGATGAGCTAACTTCCACCATAAAATCTGAAGCAAGCAAGTTAGGTAAAATCTCAAAAGTAAAACTTAAGGTACAATATAAACAGTAATCACAGAATGCACAAGAACACAGTAATCACAGAATGCACATGAACTCAGTAATCACAGAATGTACGAAAACTCCTTGGGTTTTACAATACATCTTCAACCCTTTTTATCTGGGATGAATGTGAAGAAGGCTGATGCATCTTCACATCTATTTGTTTTTCGGTGTTGACAAAATACCGATGATGATACTTCTAGATGCTTCCATTTTGCAGCTTGAACCCAAATCATCGATCTGATGTCAAATTTTAATGACAAATATACTCCCAAACTAAACGTGGAGATCAAACTGAAATCTGATCTGCTGGACTTGCTTACAAATATCTCATTCCCAATGGAACAACACAACGGTGCGAGTCCAGTTGATATACAGGTAAACAGAGCTATTCCACTCTAATCTTGACAAAAAAAATCATATTCAATGTGCCCAGCAGTCATCAGGAATTGAAAACATCAAACATCAGGCTTACAATTAGGCGTCAAATTTGAAGTGATTGTCACAATTTTCATTTACAGCGGCCCAAACACAATCAGGGTTAAGGTCAGTTGGATCATAACACAGGGTCCTGCAACACAAAGAATCAGATTTTCGCCTGGAAAACTCTTTTCTTCTCATCATTGTGTTTTGTATCAGTGGATTTTTATCTTCCTTCCCATTATACATTTCAATCTAAAGTGTTTTCAGATTTTGCTTGTCCAGAAATATTATACATTGAATGATGATGCTGACATTTTCCACAGCAATTGAGCAAAAGAATAAACAGGTATCATGCAGCCTCAAAGAGGTTGAACCGGATTCTTCTAAATTTTTTCCGTTTCTCCCATACAAGCTCTCTTGGATATTGTTTCCTCCTAAAGTCAGCTGAAACAATGGCTGCAATGGAGACCAAACAACAGAGACAAAAACAACAAGATGTAGCAGCTTAAGCAAGCGGTTCTTCAGAAAGAAAATTTCAACAAGATTGTACTTACATTCTTGCCATTCTTCGGCCAAAGCTTCTCTTGCGATGCCTTCCCATTCCTCTACACATGAATATGGAACCCCCATTCCTACACTCAATCCACGTAGGATCTGAACAGTCCGCAAAACAAAGAAGAGATCTTTTGGAAATTTCTGCAGTAAAAGAAAAATCAAGTGTTGAGTGTGAACATGTCCATGTAATCTACACCTCACACCTCTTTCTCTCTCTCTTTGGCTAATCATAACACATCGGATGTTATGTTGACTGCGGATTGGTATCAGTATAGGATTACCAAAAACTCACCTCTACTGGCGATCTGTCCAATACAGATTGTTTTCCAAAAGGAGAATATTTTTCAACGTTGGATATTTTTGTATCGAACATCCCATAAGCAATTCTTAGGAAGATGTCGGAATCTGCTTCCACACTGCTACCAAGAAGGATTCCAAGCTTTCTACAGAAAAACAAAACATACAGAATGTGTTTTAAATAGAAATGCATGAACAAAAAAAGTCTTGCAAACATTCAATGTATAGATTCTCTACTCAAAGCATTGTGCGATCTTGAAAGGATTTCGTGTATTAAGAGCCAGCACTAATTTCGCATAATCAAGCCTCAAGCTGTTTGAAAACTCCTTGACTTGACCAAAGTCAAGAAGAGCAATCTGAAACATTTGCATCACATTCACTAACAGAATAAGTATACGAGGAAAAATGAAATTGAGTACAAAGAAAAACTGACATGCATTTCGTATGACAATCAAGAGTAACCTGCCTTTCCATTCTTGTTAATTAAGATATTTCCTGGGTGCGGATCAGCATGGAAAAATCCATCTTTTAATATCATATGACCATATGCTGCAGTCAAATCATGAAGAATGTTCCTGCATACATATTTTTGGACAGTGATGGTAAGAAACAGCAATCAGAATTTTGTCAAAATCTTAGTCACCTATCCCTATAGATATAGATGTACCAGAAAATAGTTACCAATAGAAAAAGACAAGCACTTTTCCCCTTCCTCTAATCCATTTTACATGTTCCCTCTGTGAAATTGCTCAATTGTTATGCTAGCCCGATGAAAGCATCTCAAATATTCTTACAAGTGCACAGACATGATAATAGATTTAGTATTGTTGAAGGCTTATGACAGATATTTCAGTCAAACTTTCCAGGAAACCAAAGTCTATGCTTGATATAGTTCAAAGAGAAACTGAAATGTGTCTGGGACAATTATCGATGAACAGCATTGAGCAGAAGAATTTTATGGACAACATGCATTCATGTAGGGATGCAATGATACTGACCAACGAATGCAAGTAGCTTTAAGGAATATATGTCCAAGTATTCTATGTGTATACAAGCACGAAGGACAAAATGGTGTTTATTTCACATCTAGTTTCAGAATAGCAATATTGTCAACTGGTATTTAGTCACTTGTCTTAACTAGCTTACATGCCTTATGCATCATTTGCACGTTAATATCTACAGATATGTTACATTCATTCTATGAAATTAACAATTCTATTTCATAGGCTCTTGTTTATCTCATGATACTTAGGGATTCTAGCATACCTTTTTGTAAGCCTTGCCATTGCGCCACTTGGATTGATACCTCTTTTGGCCATCTCTTCACCAAGCTTTAGAATAGGAGTTCCTTCCATGAACTGCATGATCAAAACGCGCCTAGAAATAAATGTGTAACTATTGAATCTCTACTCATGTCAGAAAAACTGTAACATTAAATTAGTAGTAACGATTGAAACAGACAGACCTTGTAACAAGGTTTGGAATAGGTCTCGGTATTAACACAGGTGGTTGTTTTTGTGAAGCAAAAGAATTTGCTATTCTACCCATTGACCTTGCTTCCCTCTCAAAATCGAACTCTAAGCCAACCTGGAATTCAATAGCTGAATATTAGACAAATCAACAAAAACATTCGTATGTTTGGCTTAACTTGAGAAATATATCCATATTTCTTCAAGATTGTTCTCAATGTAAGACATTGCCTTCGCTAAATGCAGCACCATCGTTTATATTGAAAATGATAACAAAGGATGCCAGAACCAAAAGTGTGTAGATATGATAAGAGCATGTACCTGTTCTTCAAGTTCATCAACAACTGATAGCATATCAAACTTCAAATCAAAGCGGCGGACAAGTGCAGCAAACGTTCTCAAATTACGGATATCTGTCATCATCAGTTTCTCAGCACCAGGATGTTGAACCTGCTTCAAGAACACGCTCTCTGTTTCTGTACTTCTGTATCCCTCTCAAATGACCAATCATCATAAGAGATAATCTGATCAAGCTCATATATCCTTCAATGGATTTTAACATATATTTCTCCCTGAAATGTTCAACAGACATTATTCTTCTGCTAAAAAAACTATACCTTTAAATCATGCCTTCCATATTTTGCATTCCTCTCTCTAACATTTCAGTGTTATTGCAGATAATCTCCCTACCCCTTTACTTTGTACAAATACTTGTCTCCAACTGTACAAACCATGACATTTGCCTTTTCTTAGATTGAACCTGACCTCGGTTTGTACCAGATTATATTTGGGCTCCCATACTCTTTGTATACATTCCCAGGCTGCTTTGTGTCCACACATTTTACATCTTTATTTTGATATTTCTCTACAGACCCATGTAGTTTATTTCCAATGGTTTTAATGTACCAATGATACATACCACCTATGCTATTGGTGTGCAATTCAAACCACACCTTCAACCTCCATAATTCTCTGGAAAATGAGGATTGACGCTGGACAAAACTAAAATACGGAAAGGATAATCAGGTGTGATTTCATAAACTCGAAAATTGTTGATTATGCTTCAATAAAAAGAGGAAGTTTATTTTACAATATTTTATCAGCTCTTACGCATGCCTCTTTTATTTGACAGGCATTCTCCTTTTCTGGTCTTAGTGATTTAATATGGACTCTACATTACTAGCTATATTTGTGGTAAATATTATGAATCTATGATTTGATCACCTTTGCTTTTTATAATGATAACAGTACCCATATCGCGCTCATTACTATGCATGTAAATTGGAACAGGGACTACATTAAAAAACCAGAACGTAATCACACCTTTACTGCAACATCATGGTTTGAACCTTTCAGCCTTGCACGATGGACCTACACAGTTCCATCAATTTCAGATTAACACGCAAGGCTCCTTTGATTCATATGCTATGCATCATAATAATAATAAAATCCCTAGTCACTATTCTTATTATTCATGTCCAATATCTACAGAACCTGTGCGACAGATGCAGAGCCAATAGGGTCCTCGTGAAAATTTTCAAACAAATCCTCAATCTTGAGGTTGAATTCTCGCTCGAGAACATATTTTACAGTTGGAAATGGAGTTGCTGGAGCAGCATCACATAGTGTTACAAGTTTCCTGACCCATGCATCGGGAGCCAAGTCTGGTTTACCTATCAACTGAGCTACCTGCATGATATGATTGCTCAGTACAATATATTAATTGTACAGCACTATGATGAAATAAAAATGTGAAATTCACAAAATACACTTAACATTTCAAGCTTTCTTAAAACTAAATAATTCACATAGAACAAAATCCAGAACTCTCTTTCTGTGTGTGTGTGTGTGTGCACGCGTGCCAATGGGCACCTGAATCTGATCACAGAACATGTTCAGCTAAATGTGTAATTAATCTTTTAATTAAAAAACCATATTTGAACATAGAACTTAAAAGAGCACATATGTATTTTGAGATGATTAAAGATATCTAACAAAAGGCTAAGCCAGAAAATGATGATTCACTTGGATATACAATGAAGCTTTCAAGAAATTAAATTTCTCCTGCACAAGCCATTTCTATTTGGCCAAACATGTCTCTCAAAAGCAACAATTAATGTAGCTTAAAGAAAATATGGTTCAATGAAGGAAGTCATGAATCTTGAAAATTGCTTACGAATTTAATCACCAATAGTAAAACCATCAAAGAAATCCTCTTGAGTAGAAAAGGCTTACCCAAAGAAAGAGGAAGTTACCCAACTATTTCTCCAAATATAAATGGAAGCACATGCATGTGCTAAATTTGGAGTAAGTTAAGACGAAAGTGTGTTGAGAGCTAAGATGATTTAACATTTCCCGACTTATATATTTATTGTAAGAACTTATATATGCAGTAAAATACGAGAAGGATTATGTGTTAAGGCTCTCTATTGGGCAAAGCTTCGATCTTTACTATAAGGAGGTCATGTTTAGGGCACGGGGGGAGGAGTTACTGTGCGTTTGAGAACACGTGCAATTGTGAGGCCCCCAGAAAGCATCTTCCTGACACTTTGATGACACCATTAATTCTCTATGGGGTTGAAGTATGGAGTGCTGATATCTCTACAGCTTCTTGGAAAGATTTTGGAATGTCCAAAAGTCCGTTCTTACAAACTTTCTCAAAGTTGAGCAACAAATGCAAACACCACTCACTTGAGACTAGATCACTCTTGATTGGCCATGGACAGGGTTATATTCATGCTTAAGGTTCAAATGAGTTCCTCACATCAACTTCCTAGAATTGCATGGTAAGCAAGCAAAAGGACTCCAGAGACAAATAAAATCAAATATTTGTGTTTTGGTTGAATGCAAGATATGAGAGATGGTTTGAGAGATTGGATGCAACACGCTTACTTAGTGAAAATATGTGGAGGCTCATGGTTGCTCATTATAGTACGTATATTGCACCTAATTATAGGAGTAAATTCTGCTTTGAGCACAGGAATCTATCCCATTATCTGTAATCTAAGTATTGCTTCTATGCAACTTACTTCACATTCACTAAGTTGTGAACCCTCCAAAGATAATAGTATCATCACTCTCCTTCTCCATCTCCCTCTCCCTCCCTCTCCCCCTCTCACTCTCCATCTCCCTCTCTCCCCCTCCCTCCTTCTCAATCTCTCCCTCCCACTACATTGTTACAATGCTCTGCCTTCAATCGTTTTTTTTTTCAACTTTTCGTCAATCCGATGCACTCCCCATACAAATTCCTCTTGCAATCTCTATGCTTGTTCTCGATTGCAACATTTATCCCTAATCTTCTTGAGAATCGAGGGTCACTACTAAATAACATGGTTAGTATGTAAGATTGTGTTCCCTTTTTTGATGCCGCAAGTCTTCTTCTACATCTGAAATGTTATTAAAATGTCAACAGTTCATTTTAAAGCAGCTCCACAAACAAGAAACTAGATCTTATGCTTAAAAGAATCCACGCAAATGGAAAAAAACCTTGTTTCATGTGACATTGCAGCACACCTTTAGGAAGAAACCTCCAAGATCATAGCATAAGGAATACACTTTCTCAGCTCCCCATTCATGTTGAGCTTCCCAAACCTTCTCCTCTTTTTCCTTGCTTAGAAATCGAGTGTGTAATTGGCATTTCTGATGCAAACAAACAATGTCACTCTCTCTCTCTCTCTCTCTCTCTCTCTCTCTCTCTCTCTCTCTCTCTCTCTCTCTCTCTCTGTATATATATGCATGCTTGTATGTATGCATGTATTTATGCATGTGTGCTGCCTTCTAATCCACATATTCGAACTCGTGAAGGAATTGGAGTCAGAGATTACATGGACACGTAGATGTTTGGATGCATGCATGCATTTTCTGTATCAATGTCTGCAGGCATGTAGGAATTACAGTCATATGTGCATTGCATTCATATTTGTGCAATGTACATGCGGCAATGGTGAGTTGAAACAAATGAGTTTTAACACGTTTCTGATCTGGAACAGGTTCTGGACAAGCAGCACAGCTGTTTGTGGGGCAAAACACCGATGCCAAAACAGGGTAGAGCAACATGCGGAGTGATTTTGGGCAGTACCTTGTAACTGGAGTAGATGGTAATGGCTCGAGTCCAGAACTGAAAGGTCCTATCCCATGGCTTCTGTTGGTCGATCATCCTCGGCCAGAGGAGAAGGGCCCCTTTGCAAAGCTGTTTAGCTGCTTCTTCCCTCTTGTGAAGATGGTGTGTTCACCATGGCAAAGCTCGGGAGAGATGGAGATGAGGATCTGGTGACCAAGAGTGTACACAAAAAACCCAAAACAACAAAGGATGATGGTGATGGTTGTGGTGGTGATCCATCTGTATGATGGTGGTGATGGTGGTGATGGTGATGGCTGTGGTGATGATCCATCTGTATGATGATGGTGATGGTGATGGTGGTGATGGTGATGGTTGTGGTGATGATCCATCTTTATGGTGATGGTTATGGTGGTGATGGTGATGGCTGTGGCGATGATCCATCTGTATGATGGTGGTGGTGGTGATGGTGATGGTTGTGGTGATGATCCATCTGCATGATGATGGTGATGGTGGTGATGGTGATAACTGTGGTGATGATCCATGTGTATGATTATGGTGATGGTGGTGATGATGATGGTGGTGGTGATGATCCATCTGTATGATGGTGGTGATGGTGGTGATGTTGATCCATCTATATGATGGTGATGATGGTGGTGATGGTGATCCATCTGTATGATGGGGATGATGGTGGTGATGATGATGGTTGTGGTGATGATCCATCTGTGTGATGGTGGTGATGGTGGTGATAGTGATGGTTGCGGTGATGAACCGTGATGGTGGTGATGGTGATGGTCTTGGTGATGATCCATTTGTATGTTGATGGTGATGGTGGTGATGGTGATGGTGGTGGTGATGATGGTGATGGCGGTGATGGTGGTGGCGGTGATGATGATGGTTGTGGTCATGATACATCTGTATGATGATGGTGATGGTGTTGATGGTCCATCTGTATGATGGTGGTGGTGGTGGTGGTGGTGGTGATGGCGATGATGATGTTGGTGATGGTGACAATGGTGATATGATGACGATGATAATGGTGGTGGTGGTGACGAAAATGATATGATGATGATGATGATGGTGATGGTGACAATGGTGATATGATGATGATGATAGTGGTGGTGGTGATGGTGATGAAAGTGATATGATGATGATAATGATGGTGATGGTGGTGGTGGTGATGGTGACGAAAATGATATGATGACGACCATGATGATGTTGTTGTTGTTGTTGATGATGGTGATGGTGGTTGTGCCAACGATGATGGTGGTGATGGTGACGATGACGACGATGGTGATGATCTGATCAATGCATACAAAGGTTGTGATTTGCACTCGCATGGGTCACGAGTCCTGACACATGAACATCCGAGATGCCAGCCTTTCTGTATTCCGGATCTACTACTGATAAGCAAATATTAGATAGAAGATTGGAGAGAAATCCAGAATACCAAACATGTCCCGTACAATAAATTATTACCTTGGATCATGCCTCGAAAGCTAACAAATACGAATCCAATGACAGAGAGAACATAACCTCACCGAGGGAGAGAGAGAGAGTCTTCGCAACATCTTAGGATGTCGTAGTGAGAGGATTCCTTTTGATACAGGTCAGCTTCTAGGGTTCCTGGACCACTAGTTGTGTTGATACTTGTCCAATGATATGGGTCTGTCCTAGTCTTAAGATAATCCGTTTCCCACTTATCCTGATTTGTCACCCTTAAACCGTTCAAGTCAAGTCCTATAAATCGGTTTCCCAAGGCACCTCTAGTCGCACAACTTTTTATCCGTGGTTTAATTTTTTACATGTTAGGTCTTGTATTGCCCTTCCCATGCTTGCAACTGGATCGCGATGTCCTAATGCTCCATTGGCTGACAAGAGTTCGCATGGAACGATATACACCCATTCACCACTGGTTGGAGAAATTTATTAACGGGTAGCTAGTGCCCGAGAGACTAGTCAATCGAGCAGTTGTTATCGGCGACGATCGACCTCTGCTGACCATTCGGGGCCACAAGCCTAATGTATCGAGGGTGCTAGGAAGGTTATTATCGATTCGTCATCGATTCGAGCAGTTCCGATTCACGCGTTTTTCGCATGATCGATTCATCGATTCGGGCAGTTTTGGGTATGTGTTCTCCACAACATCTTTCCATTGCCTCTGTGTCGAGGGTGCTTGGAAGGTTATCAACTGTCATCATCGATCGGATTGATCGTCATCGATCACGTGTTCTTTTGCACGATCGATTCATCGATTCGAACACTCTCGGGTATGTGTTTTCCATAGCAAATCTTTCCATGCTAGTGACTGATTCCAGTGATTGATTCTAGTGATTGATTCTAGTGATTGATTCTAGTGATTGATTCCAATGACTAATTCCAGTGATTGATTCCAGTGACTAATTCCAGTGATTGATTCCAGTGACCGATTCCAGTTATAGATTCTAGTGAGTGATTCCAGTGAGTGATTCTAGTGATTGATTCTAGTGATTGATTCCAGTGACTGATTCCTGTGATAGATTCCAGTGAGTGATTCCAGTTTGATGGAGAACTCAAAGAAAACAATACCTCCTTTTTTGTCACAGTTGTGAACTTCTTCTTCCTCTTCTTCTTCTTCTTCTTCTTCTTCCTTTGTGTTTGTGGGCGATTCCAGCAGTGTAGACGCTTTGCAGTCAGTCCTCTGCGAGCGAGCGAGCGAGCGAGCGAGACAGACAGAGCGGGGCAAGATGTTGATGGCCAGGGTTTTCGGGCGTCGCCCCCTCGTCATGGCTGCTTCCGCTTCTTCCTCCTCCCTCCAGCTCAGGGGAGGAGGTGGCCTCCAAGACTTCTTCGAAGTGGGTCGTGACCCAGACCCCACCAAATCTCCTGTCTATGGTATGTCACTCTTGCCTCTCCCGTGTCTGTGTCCGTGTTCCTGCACATATCAGCACGGGTTTACGTGCAGCTACAGACGGGTTTATGTGTACGTGTGCACATTGTGCGTGTATGTATGTATGTATTTGTGTGCATCGTGTGTATGTATGTATGTATTTGTGTGCATTGTGTGTGTGTATGTATGTATGTCGATATGCATGCGTGTGCATTGTGTGTGTATGTCTATATGCATGAATGTGCATTGTGTGTGTCTGTATGTAAGTATGTGTGTGCATTGTGTGTGTATGTATGTGTGTGTGTGTGTGTGTGTGTGTATGTATGTCTATATGCATGTGTGTGCATTGTGTGTGTTTGTATGTATGTATGCGTGTGCATTGTGAGTGTATGTATGTATGTCGATATGCATGCGTGTGCATTGTGTGTGTGTATGTGTATATGCGCGTGGATTGTGTGTATGTATGTATATATGCGTGTGGATTGTGTGTATGCGTGTATGTATGCATGCACGTGGATTGTGTGTATGTATGTATGCATGCGCATGGATTGTGTTATGTATGTATGCATGTGCATTGTGTGTATAAGTATGTATCTGTGCATGCACATTGTATCTGTCTGTCTGTCTGACTGTTTGTATGTATGTATGTGTGAATTTTCTATGTGTATGTTTCTATGCCTGTGCATAGTATAGGTGTGTCTGCGTGTGCATTATGTAAGTCTATCTGTGTGTATGCATGTGCTCATGCATGTGCACGTGTGCTAACATCTTGTGCATGTGTGCTAGTATCTTGTGCATGTTCATATTGTCAGGTATGTGGATGTATATGTGTATAATGTATGTACTTTGTGTTTGTGAATCTGTGTACGCATTGTGTTTTCTTCTTATCATTCCTATGTCCTGTGTAGGGAGAGCATGGAAGGCATGTGAGCTGAGGTTGAAGTCATGGGAAGATCTCCACAAGCTGTGGTATGTGCTACTGCGTGAGAAAAACATGCTTCTCACACAGAAACACATCATGGCCTCACATAACCTCATGTTTCCCAACCCCGAGAGATTGCCTAAGGTGTGTGGTTTTACCATTTCTGTTGAATGTAGAAACATGCATTCCTAGGCCTACATACAGGCATGCATGTGTATATACGCATACTTATTTTCCCAATCCAAATAATTTGAGTAAACATGATAATTTGGGAGCCTTGTTTTCTTTGTTTTGTAATGCTTACATATTCTACTGTTTAGTGTGACTTTTTGTGCAGTACTTGGAGATATGTTTATTTATAGTTTTCTATTTTATACTATGATGAAATATTGGTTTGTTTCCGTGAAATCCTAGAGGTTCGAGTCTAAATTGAAATATAGATTTCTGTTTCAATGAAATTTGTTCGAAAAGGGTCGACATATATATATATATATATATATATATATATACATATAG